>JAQQAE010008530.1:0-15152 GCA_029823295.1 Pseudamia nigra | reverse complement strand
AGAAGATCCTGCTTTCTTTTTTGGGGCCATGATGTGAAAAAGGAGGGTGAAAAAAGCGAGGATACAGAGAAAATTACATAGCACAAACACAGACACTCTACACTATGCGGCGACTGGAGACAAAATGGCGGACGAGACTCAGGTGTCGTAAAGTCAAAATTGGCGTAGGTCGAGTACCGCGTAACCCGGGGATTGCCTGTATATCCATTAGCGGGCAGTGTCAAGTTCAGACTGTCCTCTAATGTGGAGTTACATTGGATTTTTGTCTGAAAATATGAAGCGAAAAATTTTTTGTCATGAGTCATTATGCTCTCAAACAGTTTATTTAAACCCTCTAATAAGTGATCTGGTCTTTTTGCTTTTGCTAACTTTTTGCTCTGTTATTAAGATACTACAGCAAATGATCCAACATATCACTGCTGTGCCGGGGTTTGATTACATGTTGCTATGGTAACTTGTGTCGCCGGTGGAGTCGGACCGAGTCGGACGTTCCTATCTTCTATTTATTCAATATGGACATAGTTTTACCTGAGATACACTTGACTGCAGTGGTGGACAAGTGTCTACACTAACAACACTGTAATATGATTTTGTTAAACACTGCTTGGTGAAGTTTTAGCATCTGCGTCTAGCAGTTAATTAGCCTTTCCTACGCTCTGCTGGCACCGCCGCCGTTTGTACAAATATGGTTGCATCCTGTTTTTGGCTCCAAGATTTCGTCCAGGATGACACTGATATATGTCTATGGCACAGACTGTCCTCAAAAAGTTGAGCCATTTCTGTGAGGACAGATCCATAAGCCCCTTGAAAACGTACCAAACTTGTAATGTAATGCATGCTGAAACCGATGGGAACGCCTTCTCTGCATGAGTATGTGGACTTAGCGTAGAGTATAAATGGGCCTTAATGGTGAAGCTGCAGATTGCAACTATGTGAATACAAACACTTGTACACTCCCTGATGGTGGCTGCAAGAAATCAATAGAATCAGTGTTTGGTTTATCCATTCTGGGCTTTTTTGAGTGCTCAAATATCATAGGTAGAGGTTGAACCACAGTGGATATCTAAAGGGCAATAGAATAACAATAGTTTGGAGCAGGAGAAAATAACAATAGCTAATAAATCAGCCAATCCATCCAACCATTTTCTGCTTCTTAATCTTAGGTTGTTGTAGCCTATCCCAACTGACTTAGGGCGAAGGAGTGATGCACCCTGGATGAGTCGCCAGTTCATTAGCAGGGCTGACCTGTAGACACAGACAACCATTCACACTCACATTTATACCTGTGACCAATTAACCAAACCCCTATCGCATGTTTTTGGTTGTGGGAGGAAGCCAGAGTACCTGGACAGAACCCACGCAGACATGGGGAGAACATGCAAACTCCACACAGAAAGGCCCCTGGTTGTTTAAACCAGTGGTTCTCAAACTTTTTTCTTGGGGACCCATTTTTAAGAAATAACACACAGTAATGACCCTAATTCATGCACAGATGAATATTTGTGACTATTTTAACTGCTATTTTATAATATTACAAGGCTTACACTATTATCCAGAGCAGGCAAATGACCCATCTTGAAGAGAGGTAGTCTAAAGAAATCAGTTTTGTTTTATTTTGTGCATTTTAAGATATAAACACTATAATACTAAATAATTGTATATAGGCAATTAGCCTGTCATTCACTGCCAAGAGAACTGTAATCACAATAATCATTACAATACAAATATTCAGTATCAAAAACACAGTTCTTGTTTGCATGAAGTGCCAACTTTGTTGCAACCCAAATTCTTCCACGACCCACCTGGGGGTCCCAACCCAGTGTTTGGGACTTTGACAAAGTACTAAGGGAATGAAGAAAAAACTACTTACTTGCAGTCTACAATGTTGGGAATCTAGCAATTAGTGCATTGTTTATAGCGGTCCTCTATAAATGATTAGCATGAGCTCATGCAGTCACTCGCGGAGTTGAAAACATTCATTGCAGTAGCTACTACAAAGCTAGCAACTGTAGCTTATCTAACCAAAGGATGATGGAGGGGAGACTGCCTGTATCTCAGATTCCTTCAACATTTGGTACAGGTAAAAAAAAAAAAAGACAAACATACTAGCTTGACAACTGTGAGGTTGTCAGCCGTGTTGACTGGAAGGTTGCCTGTTGAATCATTTATATCCGTCCGCCACAAATAATCCGCTACCAGCTAGTTTCCAACATTGCAGTCTGCACCTTTAACGTTTCAATATCATGACTTTTAAAGACATATAACTCGCCATTATCATTTTTGTCACATTCTGAAAAGTTTTCAGATATAAACAGCAAGTCTATTTTCTATTTGATTTATAATGTAAGCACCGTTGAAAGCATCGTTTTCTCCGCTGCTGGTAGTTGTATAAATAACTGTTTCAGGTTTCTAAGTCACTGAGAGATTTGTGTTAAGCAGAAGCATTTGGAACCAAGCAAACATGTCACAAAGGAAAACCTATGCTTTTAACCCTTTTCAGAAGGGTGAATCTACGAGAAGAAAGAATGTATTTTGGCAACTTGCTGCTGTGAATGTAGGAGGATGATAACAGAAATACAAATGTGCTGTGCTGAATACAAAGACACAATTGGTGGTGGCTAAGGCAGTTGTTCTTGTGAATACGGGAGACGTACAGAATGAGGAGAAAAGCTGGCAAACTGAGAGACAATGAAGTGATGGCAGTCTTCCTTCTGCAAGGTGACGCCGAGGTAAGCAACGAGATTTACAAAACCCCCTAAAGCCTCTTCTAATCAGGATAGCATAACCCCATTGCCCTTTGCCTAGCATCTGTCCTGCCTTGAGTCTGCACCCGCTAACGTGATTAGCGCAACAATGTTGGGAGACCTTCCAGTGTACTCACATAATCAAACCCGCTGTCTTTGTACTCCAAGGTCTTTCTGTTCTCAGTCAGAAATGAGCCCACGAGACAAGACAGTTGCAGCCTTAGTGCCAGGTGTCCCGGAGACATTTATTCTCCACTTGACTTAATAGCTTGTGAACAAATTGTCAGATACAGGGAATCTTTACTTCTCATCTAGCCTGTACCTCTAATCTGGAAAACAACACACTTCATACTTTTTCATTTTCTAAGTTAGTGGTTCTCCCAGGACAAATATGGGTACAAAAAATAAGTTACTAAAGTTGTGCATATCTAATTTTGTGCCAGTACAATAAGGAAAGTGCATTATCTTCCAGCCAATTAAGACTTTAATGTCACACATCATATTAAGTCTTGATCCACAATTCACTCAACATGAAGAAAGTTCATGCTGCTGCTGCATGGCTTAGCTTATTATTCACCAAACCTGCAAGCACGAAGAAATACTGTCTGAAATGACAGATGTGTTCTGTAACACTGTTATGATAGCTTCCTGCACTAAAGCACTAAATAATAATCAGATTTAAACTGCTCATTTAAATGTCTGGGTTTATTAGGAGTATGTTAGTCTTTTTCGCAGCTTTTAAATTTAATTACTTAGCAGCTTTACCTCTGCGGATGAAAAAACAAGTCCAAGAACAAGCAAATGGCCTTATCTTTATAGTATAGTATTGGATTATATGAACATTAACATGATCCACTAATGGCTTCTTTTTTTAATTGCGAAACAGATTGGAGGTTCTAATTACATTCAACAGATTAAACAAATGGGTACAAATGGTAGGAAGCATGTATGTTTAATCTGCTACAACAAATAAAATGTTCCTCTAGCTGAAATGTCTCCTGCCTCCAAATTTCTTTTTACCTCATAAAAAGAAGTGAAAGTACAAAATTCTCTGTTGTCCTTCAGCCACAAAAGGATAACTTGAATCTTGACCAAAGAACTGAGATTTATCAAGAACTGAAAGCCAATTCATCCTTCCTCTGCAGCAAAATTGCCAGGCAACAGAGCTACTTTTCCACCATTATGGGCTGAAAGTGGTTCTCAAAATGCACTATAGTACTGTCTCTTTCCTCTTCCTGTTTTTAGTCTCTGCTACCATCAAATAATTTATAAAAAAAAAATCAACTGATAGCAAGTGAAATTTATTTTTCGTTCAGTGGCCACATCATGTGTAGGAGCACAGGTACACATCAACAGTTGTCAAAAAAGACACAGAGGTTTGCCACTTTGAACGTCCACTGTTGGATGTAGACCACACTAATAAGACACCTGACGGAGTCACCTGGTAATTTACCAGCACCACCCAGCAACCCATAAAACCCTAATTACCTCTTTAAGTGCAAATAAGACAAAATGCCTAAACACATGGGCTGATTTACATAATGATACTAAGATTCAGAAACCTTAACCCCAAGCTATAAAGTCAAACTAAGGTCCAAAGAGAAAAAGGATGGTCATTATCTGCAGGCTAGAATGTGGCCTTTACTGCAAAGCCCCACTGCCCTGCAGCACAGTGTCAACAACCCCTGATTTGTGTCTTGCGCTCTCATTTCGCTTTACTTAATTAGATCTTTCAGAGCCCTTCTCCTCTCTTGCACCCCGCAGGCCCACAAGGGACCCATAAAATAATAGCAAGGGCTGAACTGCGCAAGCTGTGCCATCCTCACTGGTGCTTATATCCTGGATGTGTGCCCCCTGTTTTATATATAGCCATTATTAACACTTTTCTGTTGACTCTGCAAGTTACTATAATGTCACATGGGGACAGATGAACCAGTCAGTCTGTTGTCCTTTAACCTCCTTTGAGATTTAGTAGAGATAGGTGGAGCAGACACAGGTGAAGGTGTATATTTAAAAGGCGCTATATGTAAGTGCATACCGTGTATGAAAATGAAAATGTCCATGAATTAAACATAGGGACAAATTAGATAGAGGTCCTGAACATTTTGTGTGCTCTAATCCTTACAGACCATGGGATAATCCATATGAGCCTGCTCCGTATCTTCTCCATAATTTAGCAAATTTCAATCTTACAATGTAAATAAAAATGTTAAAATCCATACTGTACTAGTGTTATAGTACACACTTAAATTAGAGAACAAATTAAATGATAGAGGGTAAAAATATTTCATGATATGAGGGCAACAACTGAAAGATGTACTTATTCTCAAATAAATACCTCTGCCAAGGAGGTTATGTTTTTGTCGCCATTACTTCATCTGTTTCTTTGTTCACAACTTAATTCAAAATATTATGAATGCATTTGGATGAAATTTTCAGGATAAGTCAGAAACTACACAAGCACCAACTGATTAGATTCTGAGAGTGATCTGAATCATTGTCTGGATCCAGATGACTTTTTAAGGATTCTTCACCATGGTGAGATGGGGGCAAATTCAAAATTTGTCCTAATAATTTAAGAAATAACACCCAGAATATTTAGTCATAAAACACAGGATAACACCATAATAGATTATTAAACTATAAAAAGTTTGAGCCAGATATAGGCAATATTCCAGATATAGTGATCCAGAATTCTTATACTTACAGGGGTTGAGGAAAAACAGCTGCTGTAAGATAGAAAATAAAGCTATAGACATGAAACTTGTAGTGTAAAGTCTGCTGATTCATTAATGTGTCCATGGATTTGATGTATCTTCAACATTTACAGAGGTAGATCCAGAAGAAAACCACCATTACGGAAAAATAATTTTGTGTGAATAATTATTGAATTAATAATAAAATACTAATAAAACTGACAATTTCTATAACTTTTTCACTTGTTTTCATTGTTATACCCCACTATGAACAGACACCGAGCTGCCTTGGCGGAGGTCTGCGCTCTCTGAGTGCTTTCTAGTTTTCTGAGTGATGGATGAAAAACTTATTTTACAAAGTATCAGACATTAGAGAAGAATGCTAATTAATATTTCCCAAATTCAGGGTGTGTATCTACTGTATTCTAGCCAAAAATCCAAACCAAATAACATTTTTTAATGATTTCTCTAATGATGTTTAAAATTGCTACCAACTTCTCACTTAGGTTTCTGTTATGATATCCTGTCTTTTCGATGTTTACTTAAAAAATATTTCTAAAAGTACAAATATATATGTAGAGGAGTATGAGAGAAATACAGTATGTGTCGGTAAAGCTCTGTCCAAACCTCTGTGAGCCCTGCAGAAGGACGAGACTGACAAAAGGATGGGAAAAAATGTACAACTGTGAGTTCCTGACAGAGAGAAAAAACAAATGAAGACTTTAAAGACGTCAAATGTCAACTGAGAAGTGGCCCAACACTTCAGTGAAGGACTAGTTAACACTAATCTGAAGGCCAGTCTGGTGACCTCTACCCCTTGAGAAGGGAATGTATTGAACATTTCTCAAGCTATGATAAGAAAAACTTTTACCATCTCAAAGTAAAGAAGTGGTCAGAGTGACTGGACCAATACAAAGTAATGACAGCTTTTTACCACACTTAAAAATACCTTCAGTCATGTGAACAGCAGTCCTCAGTAGGAAGGTGATTGCACACTTGACCACCACCATTAAACCTCCATTCTATCAGCACATTGAGCACATTAAGTTATAAGGTTATTTCTTTACCTCATACCTGGACTTTCTCCAACTACTCTGATGCTAAACCATGCAATTATCCTCTTACACAACACTTCTGCTGATTTTATTTATCACCTTTAAAAGGGCTAAATCTGGGTCTAATCATTACAGTACATTATAAAAGTACAGTACATCTCTGTGCATTCATTTCTATATGTGTATGAACAGGGATGTATGTATTTTTGATGTACATTGCACTTGTTTTAATATTCATTATTCTGTTTTCAAAGGGAATTCAATTTTCAGTTTTTATATTTTCTAATTCAATATTCTATTTTTCTATTTCAACTTTTCTATTAATATATGATACTAGAGCTGCTTTTGTAACAAAATACTTTGGTGCTCTCTTCTTTTTAACTTGTATTGTATTCTGGCGTAGAGCAACTCTGACCAAACAATTTCCTCTGCGATTAATAAAGTATTTCTGAATCTGATTCTGATTTACACCTCGTTATGCATAGCATACCAGTATGTTAGTCTTTTATATATACTGCATATTTTGATCCTTTTATCAATAACTTTTTTTTTTTTTTTGTGTATGTTTGGATGTGACATCTTGTTGTCCGGACTCTGAATAAGGCTGCAAATGGCACTCATTTAATTTTTTATGAATGGTTTTGGATGTAATATATGCACCAACATGCCTACACTAATCAAGTTAATCAAAACTGTGTTTTGAGTTGCAGATACATCTCAACCCAAATTATGCAAGGGACTCACTTAACGACCATCACACTGATTATGAGAGTAATTTGGATGTGATTGCCCAATGTGATTCAGTCCGGCTTAGTCTGTTTACAGATAAGATCGTGTTCCTTGTGTAAAGAGTCTAGTCTTAAGTCTGTAGAACCAGATGCTCATTTTCCCAAAGATATTTGAAACTTTTCTCAAGGTTCTTTATATAAGATTTGCAAGTGCTTGTGTGCTTATTGAAAATTTGTTTTGGAGTTGAAGAGAAACGCTGAAAAATTTGAGTCACCCAAAACCATGGCATAAAAATCAGTGTGGCTGTTATCATGAATGTAGACAATCGAGTTGGTTTTTTGCTTAGCACTGAAGTTAGTGAACAAGTACCTGAAACAGACTCAACTGCACTGTTCACTTACAGTAAGTACAGTACATAAGTGCACACAAATCTCCCATAGTGCACCTTTCAATATTTTCATCACTTTTGCACCAGAGACAGACACAAGAGGGAAAATTAGGAGTATTTGCACATTTGTTGGGTAAACATATACTAAGAAAATGACATGAAAGAGAATTAATGTCACAGATTAACATCAAAGTCCTACTGCAACCGAACAGACTAAAGATACAGTTGCATTCATTTTGATCATCGTGTTATTTGGTTGATTCTTACTTTTATGTTTGGTATATGTGTATAGGTGAATGTGCAAGGGTACACACATACAGTATAGAGTTAAATTGTATGCGTGCATTAATACTTAATGAACTGTATTCATCCCATTTAGGGAAATCAACTTGGCTCCCTCATAAAAACAAAGATCAAATCAATAGGAGGTCTTCAGTTTTTGGTCAGCCATCAGCTGTAGGACTGAAAAGTCTATAACGTTCAGTCCTGCAGTGTAGTGAAGTTAGTCGGACAGAATGAGACGAAGCGGATGGTCCGTGTTATCCATGCTGTCCTCCAACTTGTTCTGTGTGCATTTTACACCTTTCTATCCAATGTTTCCTCCCCAGTAGAGCGCAGCATAAAAGAGTGTGCTTGCAACCGCTGACTGGTAAAACATGTGCAGCCTCTTAGGGCAGATGTCAAACCTCCGTAGGAAAAACAGGCAACTGTCAAATTCCATAGAGTGCATCTGTATTCTGGGACTAGTCCATCTTGTTGTCCAGATGTACTTCAAGATATTTGTATGTCAGCACCACCCCATTGTCCAGTCTGCCAACACTGACTGGGTAAAGAGGGGTTTTAGACTTTCTGAAGTCCAGTACCATTTCCTCTGTCTTGGTGGTGTTCATCAAGCTTTTCTGACTCCAGCCACAGAAGACATTTATTATTAAGTGTATCTTTTTACCGTGCATATGTTTGTTGTTGTATTTCTATGGGTTACTTGTGCATTTAAAAAGAAAAAAAAAAAAAAACAAGAAAACAAAATGACAGGTCGCCTTCATAACTGGCCTGTTGTTGAGTGTATTGTGTGAAGGACTGACTCTGTCACTTTTTAGTTTCCACTTGTACCCGGTGTAATAAAATCAAAATATGAAACAGACTGCATGATTTTTATTCAGGTTTTTGCTCCACTCAAAATGTCAAAGACTACAATCTGCTCCAGTTGGTTGAAACTATATTGTCTGTTTGCGTTAAAGGACACCACTTGTAGCCCTTTTTAGTAAGTTGATTTAAGTTGAGACCCTTCATTCTACCATGTCCATAACTCCTGCTGTGAGTCCTGTATCAAATGGGCTGTTTCAGTGTCTGTGTTAAATGCAAATTAACTCCACCACACCCTTTTCCTGTCTGAGCCATGGATTCCACCATGCTATAAATATCCAGAAATCTAAATACCCAATGAAATTCAGGCCCACTTCTCCAAAAAGGGGCAGTGTGCATCTTTCAGTTTGAATGAGAATTTTCATATGTCACCATTATTTTTTAAGCCCCTTGGCCTGCTTCATAATACAAAAAGACACAATCCTTTATGTCACCTTTAAGTGTGTTCCTAGCTTAACTTCTGTTTTAGCTGACCACCATGAAAAATGTCTTGTCATTTAGGACTAATGTCTACACTGGGTTCCCTCATTCCTTGATGCCATGTATTCCATTTTTCTGTGTCGAGCATCTGTCACATTTGTCTGCATCAAGTCCCCCAGGGCTCAGATTTAGAGCCTCTCTATTTTCTATGTATATCCTGAAGGCGGGTCACATACAATATTAAAACATTAGTCATCCTGGCATTTATCATTCAACAGAAAAGAACTTGCTCATAATTTTCATCTTTTCCTCATCTTTACATATCTCTTCAGTGACCTTAGTTCGGAAACCTTGTTAATATTTAAGACGAACAAAAATACGTACTATTTGACTTTATGACAGCAGGTCGACCACTATCACTGTCGCTCACTTTATGTCGTTTCATTATTTCTTTTGTTATTAGCTTGGTTGCAAATGTGCCCTTCATTTTTGTATATGTAGCTTTATTAAAAGGTGGTGCCTGGAAATAAATAAAGCTGATCAAATCATAGTTATCATGTGTTACCATGCGAGCCTCACACACAGCACACACTAGACAGCACATTTCATGAATTATACTCCCAAGCACAGTGAAATCTGATAAAGTTCCATCCATCTATTGATGCCCCTCCCAAGGGCAAAAGAACATCCATAACAAGATTAGGACTGATCCAGTACATCATAATTTATACCGAGCGCTGCTGGACTGTACCCCGGTCACAGGCTATAGGTGACACTATCTGTACAGAGACAAAACAGATGGAAAGGAGAAAGGAAAGGAGAACGATAAACAGAGGGCTGAGGTCATAACCAGTGAACCAAGAAAACACAGAAAAGCGATAGCAAATAAGTGAGTTCTTAAAAGGGGAGATGTACAAATATGAAAGCAAAAGAGATGGCAAAGCTTTTTTTCCCGTTTTTCTTTCTCCTGTGTAAATGTTCCAACCTTTTATCCACATGATTCATTTGCCAGTGCGTTGTTTCTCTGACATCCAAGGTCAGGCCTAAATAATCTCAAATACACAAAAGGGGCCATAGGTTGAAGAGCACGGGATCAGTGGCCGTATTAGGGTTTAAAAAGTGTCATTCCCAGCTCTGACATGTCTGCTTAGATGTACGTCTTTTCGGTTTCCTTCACTTTGCCCTGCACTCGCTTCTAAGAAGGTCATTTGGGATTTTAGACACAATCACTGAGGCTCCTGTGAGCACTGACTGTCTGTTATTTGTTCCCGTGCATGGAAAAGCTTGGTCTTTTTGTACACTTAATGAGTAAATAACAAAATGCTCCCTGGTACAGTGGAGCTCTGCAATTTGGCCTGAAAGATAACCGTAATTTTCCATGAGGTTCCTTCTAAAGAGAAGGCTTGTGTCGAAAACAGTACGTTTTCAGCTCCACATTGTGTGCATTTTTGAGTTCATATTTCCTGAATTTGCACGGTTAATAAGAGTTAAAAATATATATTTTCACTCATTTCTTTTTCTTGCTCTTTGATTGAACATGACAAATTAATCAAATGAGATTTTGGCTTAAATCTAATAAGTTAGCGCCTCAAACAATGTGAGCAACAAGATTTACAACAGCACCAAAGTGATATGGCCAAAACAATTATTATAATTAACATATTTATATCAGCCAGTACTGATAATTATCATGACGAAGGTCAAATGCAAAGTCTCATTTATGTTTCTGAGCAAAAGTTGAAAAAACAAATGTTATCTATGGTTTTGAATCATCTATCAATTAAAGAAAATTGCATCAAAAGACAGAAAAGGAATAAGAAGACATTAACTATTGTGTGCAGTCAGATTGCTTACCTCTGCTGATGCCCAACACAGTGAATTAACAATATGATTTAGATCACCAACAAAATAGTATTCATAAAATGTCATATATTATTTTATTTAGTTAACTATTTTCCAGGCTATAGTGTACCCCATTAAAAATGTTTTCCAAACTTAATGATTCAGAATATGATCCAGATATGTTCAAAAAGTAAATCACTTCTAAGCTGGCCAAATCTGCCCAGTTGTTTTTGAGTTATCTTAATAAGACAGAAACTGGATCAAAAACATAGCCTTCTGTAGCACTGAGTTTGAAGTAACGACAAAAAAGACCAAAAATTAAAACACTGCAAAATGGTTAGTATGGGTTACAAAAATGTACCAGGACAAGAAAACACCTGGAATCTTTTGTGATTTATTGCTTATTTTAGTTGTTTTGATTTCATGACTGATTTCTTTGCATGTTAGCTCTCTTTATCTCTTTTCTCTTTAAACATAATAAAGATGATCTGATGGTGATTCAGGCTTCTCTGGATATGTGAAGCCAAAAAAAAAAAAAAAAAATCACAGTTTAAGGAGCTGCCATGGTTCTACTGTGACGAGCTGGAAGATGAAGATATTATTCTGGTTAACAAACACGGCAAGATTCAAGTAAATTGATTCAGCCACTTTCAACATTCATTATTCACAAGCTGTAGCCCCCATGACTGAAAAAGAGTTGTGAGACTTATTTTAAAAGTTGACACAATGAATATCTTTTTTAAGTGGTCTCGATGACAAGTTTCACGTAAATCGGTTTGTTTAGTTTTTTTCTTTAAAAGCAGTAGCATCCCCAGTTGAAAAGCGGCTCATCTCAAAAGTAGACAGGATGAAGCGATTCAAGTGGCCAATAACCATGATACATTTCAAGTACATTTGTTCAAACATGTTCAAGTAGATCTGTAAGCAGTCAATAACTAGGCCAAGTTTATGGTATTTTGCTTCAACCATTTTCAGGATATTGCACTTTGTTGTTACAAGCAGTGGCATCAGTGTCAAAAACAACTAGCACCACTCATCTCAAAACTGACAGGACAGAGATCTTGACGTTTTTCACGTAGGAGCAGAAACCCCTTTACTTGAAAGGTTTACCCCTTTAGTGTTAACGGTGTCACCGCTCTTGTCAATCAGATATATTTGTATTTTTAATGTCATATGACTGCTGGTAAGTTTTAGATCTGATTGCGGTCGATAACTATGGCAAGTTTCACTTAAATTGCCTGGGACAATATGGAGTTATTGCATCTTTTCATGAAACAAACAGTAGAGCCCCCTATTAAAAACCAATAGCGGCAACTACCCCAAAAGTTGTTTGAATGTTGATCTATAAGTCATTAATAAGTAGGCCAAGCAGACAAGACATCGTGAAACCATTATGTAGCTCAAGCCAACTTTTTCACTCGATAACTAAAACTGTCAATCACATATTTAACCTTCCTACATATGTGAAAACACCCGTGATCATCTGGAATCTCATGTGCTCGAGTACAATTTACCCAGTCAATATGTCCAATTTTCTCAGTTTCTTTCCAGTCAATACTTGACTCTTCCGAAGAAACTCTGTTGATATTTGAACTCAAAAAACACACTTCTCCTTTCAGCACTGCTTCAGAAGCCCGTCTCCCACCATTCCCGGGTACCCACTGTGGACACACATCTTGGCAACTGTCATTGTACAACCATGAAAACTGGTTTGTGTATCTCTCTGGCTCAGTACAAAAAACAATATTTTTTTCAGCAAGCTCATAGAATGGACAGCTACAAGCCCATGCAGAGCTACTCTGTGAGTTTGACAAAGAGTGGCTTGGATTAGAACCACATACATCACCCAAAGTCTAAAAAGTGCACTTACTTGAAAATGTTTAATATGGGCATCTAACATCATAATATGTGACAGAAAATGAATAAAGTTAGTTTACATGCATCATTGTGCAAAGTTTCTTAACTCTACTGGTGTCTGTGCCTCTGAGCTTACAGATTAATTGAAACAAGCATGCATTCATGTAATAAACATCGACCCATTGAGACCCATTGAGATGTCGGACAAGTTCCTTTCCTTCATGGAAGATCCCACACAGGGATGAAGTAATAATAAGACATCACAGAGACTTAATCGACTTATCACAATGACAGGCAATGACAGTGCTCCTCCTCAGATGACAACCTTAAGGTCAAAAAAGAATGTGTCGCCGAAGTTTCCACTGAAACACACGAAGCCCGCATTTCATTTTTTACATCATTTACCCTTAAGTGTCATTTATGCTTAAGTGCCCGACAGTGTGAAAAGTCTGCAGTGAAACAGATAAATTGAGGATGTTCGAAAACAAACTCGTTGAATTAGCCTGTGACATCAAACAACGGCACATAATGAAGTTAAAAAACCTGCTGGACTTTTCAGAATTAAATTGTCTCACTGATTGTAACACATCGCCCGCCTCTTCACACGCAGCACAATGTCAGAGTTGTGAAAACATCAGCGTCAGTTCTGCAGAGGCCTTCTTTAGTGCAGTTCAATCAATAGCACAGGTTTGCATCAGTACCTGAAGCACTGACAGGTTTTTTTTTCTGTTTCTGGCTGACACACTACCTGAAGTGCATAACCTAATCTCATTTTTACCACCACCCCCCAACTCATTCTATCATTCGCGGCTCCAGCTACTTCATACTTGTTCTTTCTCATTCACATCATTTTTTATTATCACTGCTGTCATCCATCAAACAGCTGCGACCGCCTCAACTTTAACGTATTCAAAGCGGCATACACAAGGTATTGACATTTTCTGTTCTTTAAAACAATCCACCCCTCCAGCTGTGATATTTTTAAATGACTTAAAATCAATTTCAAATGACATCCCCTCTGTCAATCATTTCTAAATGTTAATAATGGCCCAGTATTCACTTCGTAACATTTGTCATCTGTGCAATCTAATCCACCTGAAATGACTCTAAAGCATTTAATATCTGTATTTCGTGTGCTCATTTAATCACTTTAATGTTCTAAATCCAAATTTACTGCAACAACAGATCAAATGATGACACAATGGAAAATATTGAATTAGGCTGCATGGCACTACGGGGCACTCTTAACCTTTTTCTAGTACTTTTCCTTTGTCTACACTCTTAACAACTCATCCTCAATTTCTCTTTTCAGCTTTATCTTATCCTCCCATTCGTAGTTCAAGCTGTGACTGGATCCTATGCAGGTCTTTATCGCCTAAAGGAGAGAACTAGTAGACCATTACCCACGTCCCTGGGGACAGCCCTGGACGCGAGTTGTGGAGATGGAGAGTCAGAGAGAGGGGACTGATGTTGGAGCAGGAAATAAATGAAATACAAGCGGTGCTATTGTAAAAGTACCCTGTGCCTTCCAGCATTTGAGAAAGATAAGACCACGTCAGCAGGTGGTGTTGTCTTCTTTCTGAGGAGCAGAGATGGGTTGGGTGAGGGAGAAAGGTGCATTTTCTCAACAGTCTGCTTGTGCTGACCTTTCGGATTGTCCTCCAGGCAGTTCAGGATCAACTGCCAGATTTACCCAGGAGAAAAGGACACAAGGGGAGTGGACACATGAGAAAAAGAGGAGGGAGGGAAGATGAGCAGTTCTTATACACATTGGAGTGTTTCTTTGCCTGTTATAAGTTCAAAATTGTTGCTTTTGCCACAGAAGGTGTAGAATTCAGAAAGAGGAGGGGATTTATCCTGCTTGCTATTTGTAAAATGCAGGTTTATTTTGCAATTTTTGCTCATGTTCTTGATTACGTTGTTCCTTTTTGTTCAGTTTGTGGATTACATTGTTGGTTTTCATTATTATTTTTTTCATCTTTGTTCATTTTCTGGCCCATTTTTTCCCTATTTTCTCATTTTTGCAAAAGTCACAAAATAATGCAGTAGTAACTCAATGAAATGAAGTGCTTCTCCCTACAATTGACTATTTTGTTTAATTCTTTCCTATTTGTATTGTTTTTTTTTTTCAAAATTCTTAATTTTCCTAGTGATTTTCTTCATTTACTGCATGAATTTCTTTATTTTGCTTCTTTTTTACTTCTAATTTTGATCTATTTTGGTCAGGCGATTCATCCAGGGCGTACCCTGCCTTCGCTCAAGTCAGCTGGGATAGGCT
>JAQQAE010008529.1:0-15154 GCA_029823295.1 Pseudamia nigra | reverse complement strand
TGACTTCCGGGTCATTCTCGCCGTGACCCGGAAGTGACGCATACGTGACCCGCTAGCTTCCCTAGCGTTAGCCAGCATGGGCTGGTAGCGGGCGGCTAACGGCTATAGGGACTGAAGCTGCTAGCTGTTAACACAGACAGCTGTTAGCCATGTTGAGAGCCACCCCGGGATGTTCGCGGGCTGGCATCCCGGTGGTGGTGGAAAGGACCCACCAGTCCCACAGTGACACAAAACTGCCTTAAAGCTTAAATTCACCGAGATGCCAAGTGGCTGGAGTACTTTGGTTAAGCCTCCAGGGATGATGGTAGGTATGGTTGTTACCAGTAATGTTTACATTTTAAATTGTCAGTGATAAAGGTGCAGCAGATGTAGGTACACAAGCCTAGAGTGCCCTTTCATGGCTGTCAGTGAGAAAACAACGAACACGTGAAATAGTTTGTATATTAGTCGCTCCGGTGTGTGTGTCGCATCCCTAGTCAGACTATGAAAAAAGTGCAACATATAGTCCGAAAAATATGGTAGTCTGTCTCACTCGGCTGACACAGGCTCTGTAGCCTCAGTGTCAAACGTCCAAGCTCTAGTTACTTTTGTTAGTCACATTATTTTATGGGTGCTGCTCGCTACTGTGTTCTTGTTTTGTGTTAGTCACATTTAGGATACTCATCTACGTTTTCTTTGTTCTTTTGTCTCATCATTCAGACGAGCAGTGGGCTTCAGATAGACTCAGTTTTAGTGAGTTCTCCTTTTGTTGTACGTCTTTTATTGGTTTGAGCAGTACCACTGTGGCCTGTGTACTCCTTTCGATTTGTGCATTGCTTAACCTTAGTTGTGGCACTTACTCACTAAATAAATTGTCAAGTTTTACCTATACCTTGTTCCATTTAGTTTTTAGGTTTTATGTTCCTCCCCTTTCCCCTAGCGAGCTGGGGACATAGCAGTTAGTCAAAGTACGCTGCTGAGTTCATTAGGATGGCGTTGCATCAACTCAAGAATGGTATTTCTTCAACTCATATAAGTAGCTTATATGACATCCACTTTGCCAGTAATAAGGGTCTTTCTGTAAATACAAGTATATGAGTGGGTCTCAGTCAGTCATTCACTGATTTGTGAATAAAATGATGTCAAAATGAATTAAATGAATTGATCGGCTCAAGGTCTGCAGCTTAGTTGCTCAAAGGAGAGTGTTAAAAGTTGAGTGTACCTGTTGTCAAAGGTGTTTTGACAGGTAAGGAGGTGAATTGTGTTTCAAAACATTGTGTTCAATTGAAAATTTAACATCATATAGACCTAAGGGCATTCAAGGAAAGTACATGCAGCAATTGAAAAAGTTAACACCATGAATGCTTTAGAAGATGGTGATGGTAAGAGGATTTATGCAACATTTATGTTTTGAAACAGTTTGGTTGCATTGTACATTCGAGATTCTGACGCACATAGTCATCTGCCGATACCAACTTTCTGAAAACCAGTACCATCTGCTGCCACCTTCATTTCACATCTAATATTTTAGTAATTTTGCAGTGTGTGTATAAACTACTGGTGTAATTTAGATTTTTCAGTGTCCTTACCCTTGCATTAAACATATTGTTCTATGTTGTGCTAAAGCAAAACAGAACATCGATTGAGGTAAAATTCTATATTACTTTCAAAATGCAGAAAGGCACAATATTGCTATTGGAGTTTGAAGCCTGCAGGTCTGATTTGTTCCACTACAGTTCCACAGTGAGCCAAATTTTTTTAAATATTTCCCATAACAAAAGACTTTAAAAGTACCGGGATTAATGCAGTGTTGGCTGAACGGAGTCAGTAGCAGTACTGAAGCAGTCTGCATTGTTCATGTCACTTTGTGAGGAAAAAACAAAAAAAAAAAAACACCTGGCATTATCTCCACAATACCTTAAGTGTCAACAGAGCTTAAGTCTAGAATCAGTACAAACTGCCTTAAGTGTACATAATAAGTTAATACCATTAAAAAGATGTGGAAAGAAAACTGAAAGTTGTTGAAAGAGGTGAAACGCACCGTCTTCCTGCAGTTCTCCTCAGTCGGTGCAAGTGAAACAATGACCCTACACCATTTCACGCTCTGAAAAGGTGAAACCACTTTTCCAAAAATCCCTGTGGAGTCACAGTGAATAGAAATAGATTCAGATCTTCAGTCATTACAGCTGTCTATCAGGCATTTACTTCACAGAAGCCGATGTAATTCTTGGTTTCTCTGACCACTTAAATGACAATAAGGCAATTGCATGATAACACAAACAACTATCAAGCAATCTGTATTATAAAAGCGAAGTGGACTCTGTACATGCATGTGTGTCTGCTTAAGTTGGAAACTGGGCAGAGTTGAACTTTGACGTTTCACATACTTATGTAGTTTGATTCAAGAATCACGGCAGCGAAAATGGTTCGTCGATCAGACTAATAGTTTTGGAGAAAGGGATGTATACCTCAAAATATACTCAAACCACATTGCTACCTCAACAATAACGTTACCCACTTCAAGAACAATGGGGCAACATTTCTGTGTTGTCACCACTTTAATTCGCTGAACAATGGCCTCAGAGGCAGGAAGTCACATTCACAAGGTGAACAATGCCATATTATGACATCATGTTGGTATGGTGTTGTCATGTCCCCAAAACATCACATTCAATGCAATGCAGTCACAAAAACCATGAAAGCTCTGAAAGCCACAAACTGATGTGTGACCAGTGAAAACATTTGAGTAAGTAACATGATATGATAAACAGTCAAGAAAATATGTCATGCTCATCCAATGCAAAGGTAAGAACATTCCATTTCAATTATACCAATAAACACAATTATGGTGGAAAAGCGTAGATCAAAGTTCCACTCATAAGTTGTTTGACAATGTCTTTCAGGAAACCTATTCATTATATTTCACAATCAGAAGAAATGTTAAGAAACACACCGACTTTGTTTTCAATATCGCTTTACTTTGAGGAATTTGAAATCAAAATGTTTCAATAGGTTTGAAATAAATCCAACACAGGTCAAATACTGCTATATATTTTGATACTAAGCAATTCTACAAACTATACATACATGCCATTTTTACGTGGATTTTTAACTAAAATTCATTTTGACCATCTTAACAATTACCACACATTTTTTGCATGGAATTCATCATATACATCAGGGTTTCATCTCAAAAAGTTGGAAAATTCCACTTCGTCTAGATCTACAGTATTAGTTGCATTTATTAATTGCATTTTCCATGACTTCCAATTAAAATGTAACATTTTCAGGGGCACCCCACTGACTGTATGGTTTGTATAATCGCCCGCAATAAGGGATGTATTGTCTATCATACTAAATGATATAGTTGTGAAGCTCGCAATATGCCACTTACTGTGACCCTTAAATGGGAAGAGGCCCAGGACACGCTGGCGTGGGATCACCTCGGGGTCCCCCTAGAGGAGCTGGATGATGTAGCCGGGGAGAGGGAAGCCTGGGATTCCCTGCTCAAGCTGCTGCCCCCACGACCCGACCCCACGGATAAGCAGTAGAAGATGGATGGATGTCACTCTAAATGGTACAGCTGTATGACACACAACTATAGTTTGTATTGCACACAGTAAGGGATGTTTTCTCTGTCAGAGTAAATGATAAAGTTATGTAGCACCCAACATGTGATTTATTCACAAAACTCATTATAGAAATTTGTAGCAATTTATGACTGTGTCAGTAAGGGCATCTGACGTAAAACTATGCCAGATCAAACATGCGAATCACTGGTGTTTCGCTGTGGCGACCCCTGAGGGGAGCAGCCGAAAGGAGATGACCATTTCTAAAAAGTCAGCTCCCCCATTTTAGAACCCTGTCTAGAACTCGTGGATTCTCACAGGTCAATGTCCTAGTGTGAATTTAAACTGAAAATTCCATTCCCTTTGAAGAATGTTGACCATGTATTGCCTTTCAGCCACAAAAGCCCAAGATATGCACTAAAACATGCACTGGGTTAATTGCTCACAGGTATGAATGTGAAAGGTGCTGTGCCTAGATGTGTGCTTCTGGCCCAGGTTGTCATCATAAATAAGAACTGGTTCTCAATTGACTTACCTGACTAAATAAAGGTCAAATTAAAAAGATATGTAGTACAAATATTGTCATCTTTTTATCTCCAGTGTAAATTCATTATGATGTACCTATTGAGGAGTTTCAGATTAGTAGTCCGTCATTACAAGCGGACAGTTTCTCATTTGAAGTATTTCATGAGAAACAACAGAAGTCTTCTGCAGTTAATTACACTTTTTTTTTATGAAGCTCTGCTCCAAAAACATTTCTGAAGCACCAGATTACCAGCAGCAGCAGTAGGCCGTCTTCACTCTGCTCCTCATCTTATGCATGAGTCAAACCAAAACATAATGCAGCTTTACAACTTCAATGCAAGAAGAAACTTCTGAGCTGCTAAACAAATAAGCTGTCCGTCAGTCATATGTTAATTCACTAATGCAGATTAAAAAGTAATTGTTAACAATGTGTACACAGAATAATCTTCCTTGGCTGACTGCTGTGGAGCAGATAAGAATAGGCTGTAGAGATGTCCAGCGTGGGGCATTATATGCTTCATTACACACTTTTGTTCCTAGTGCAGTAATTTAAAAAGATTCAGTAGGTGCAGAACCAACTGTAACCTCCTTCCCCTTTCATTTTCCTCCACGCGGTCTAATCTCACCTTGTGTACAGTAATGAGGTGTTATGTTAACCTTTACAGCTTTCAGTGGAACTTGTGGTCCATCTTAATTAGAGGTTAAACTGAAACTCACAGTATTCACCATATGTCACTGCAGCCCGAGGTTTTGTTTAGGGTCCAATGTCAACACTTTAGTGCATTTTACTGCACCTCAGAAATATTACAGTGTAGATTAGTACCTATAGATTATCTGAAAGGTTTAACAGCTGAAAATCTAAATTATGTTTACCATTATTAATTAGGCTGTCAGTATTTTGTAAAATCTTGTTTGGTAGGGACAAAAAGACAACAGTTTTCTATCATAAAAAGAAAAGCAAGACATCTTGACACTCATCTGAAAATTGTGAGCATGCGCTTCAATAACGATTTCGATAATTGCTGAGGTGCAAAAATTCAAAGTGTCGCTTTGGTCTTATCAATACAAAATACTGGCAGATGCCAGTGATCCCCCTCAGCCTCCTTCCAGGTCAAGACTTCAACTACACCTGTGTTGCATGTTTGGTGACCCAAGGCCTCTCCATTCATGGGTAACTACACTAACAAAAATAGATCATTTAAACTTTGACCTTTTTCAAGTCCAAGGTCACCCATTTTCCAACTTGACCAAGATTTTGACATACACATTTGGTACAAGTTTTTTTGCCCTAAGTTTTTCCATTCAAGTTATCACTTCAACAAACCAAAGTTTGACCCTCGCCAGCGGGACGACGACAATACACATTCAGACGACGACAATACACATTCAGACGACGACAATACACATTCAGACGACGACAGGTAAAAACTGGGAAAAAAAAAAAAACAGCCAATTGACCCAAAAGAAAACAAAAAGGTCAGGCAAGTCCCCTTGAGTTATAGCCTGCACAATGTCTCTGACCAGGAGACTCTTGACCTTCAGGTCAAGGTCACCTAAAGTTGCATTGTTGCATGATTTCCAGCAGATGCATGAATGGTATCAATTTGACAAGACTAACTCCTTTCTTGAATTATCATATTCACAAGGTTTTTATAGAAGCCGACATATGACCTCGAGGTCAAGGTTGCTGAAATTCACACTTAACAGAAATATTTAATAGATACACCTATGGTATCAATTTGGCTAGCGTACATTACTTCCTTCTGGAGGTATGACATTCACAGGCTAGATGTTCATGCCCCTCAGCTGGGGTAACAAAAAATTTTTTTTTTTTTAATGGTAAAAAGCATCTAATTACATATAAACCAGACAAACCGAGAAAAGAGGGATCATTTGTTTATCAAAGCGATGAAAACACCATTGTTTTGTTGCAGGCTGTAATAAACACGCACACTTAACATTTGATACCTTTCACAGCACAATCTGGTGTAGATTTTTATACTCATGTTGCCTCAGATAGGAAAAAACACACATCATGCGAGACGGCTGATCTCATTCCATAATGAGACTACATCTGTTTGCCGAACATGCCATGTGAAAGTACAGACAACATGACAGGAAAATGATACAAGAAACATTTGTTATTCAGGTGGACAGCCAGTGAAATGTGTGATGGAATACATCTTGCAGCAAGAGGATAACAGATCACCAAGGTTACCATGGCATCCTTTCTTGAACTGTCAACGCTGATGGTGGAGAAAGAAGAGACATCTATAAAACTTTAACAAGGTGTGTACAATGAGTAAGCTAGGATACCATTAAGACACTATTGTTTATTCTTTATTTATGTGCAAGGTACAAGATCATGGCAGAAATTACAATATAAACATTGCATGTGCGCTTCACAATTTAGATAATCAGGGTCTGTCAGTCACTGCAGAGCATTTCCACCTCAAGACTCTGGCTGTTCATCTCAATGCTGGAGCACTGGGGCAAAAAGTCAGCTGCCTTCTCGCACAATTTACAACAGCTTCCTCTTCTCAAACTCCTACAGAGGTGGACAACAGAGAAGACAGAAACAATAAAATAAAGTGAAGTAGGCAGAAGTGAATGATTTATTCATGCCAAATTCACACAGCTTGGTTTTGATCCTGTGCGTCAGCTCTGCTGTTGAGGGGGAAACCGAGGCAGCCCGAGCTTTCAAGCTGTTGTTTTTCCTAGAGAGTGCAAATCATGTAGCATGTACGTGTCACCAAGTTCCAAGTGTCAACATTAAAACGGCTTACTTCTCGGTGATTGATGGAAGCTACACATCTGAAAATCTGATTTATGTGAGGTTACAGTCGTTGTGTTTATCAGCACAGTCCAACCATGTGACTATAAATGAGAAAGCATTATGTTAGCCATTAAAAAGGATGTAGCTATTTACATATTCAATTTGGAAAATATCACACAACCCTAAGATGATAGAATACGTCGTTCCCGGAGAATTTTCCATTCCACAGGGGGAAAGTAACTTAATGCAAATGTCATTTATCAGGTCTGCAGAACACACAAGTACTTGTGCATATGTTGGCCCACTCTCCTGTGGCTGAAGGATACCTGACTGTCTACTGCCACCATGAGGACAAAAGAGGTCATGCTTGTGGGAGGCAACTTCGGCTATTCTAACCTCGACTTTGAGCGAGGAACAAAATGAATGAGGAGACATTGAGGCAGGGTAGAATGGGGAACTATGGCTGGATACCTGCAGGGCACTCCTTAGTCCACTAGATTTCTTTACCGATAAGGTGGGTGCAGTGGAGCAGGGTTAAGTGATCAGAGACATACTGTCGAGGAAATAAGCTCTTAAATGGGGCAGGACAGGAGGGAAAAACAAAGCATGAGGAAAAACGAGGACGATGGATGCTGTGGCATTAAATCAAGTATGTTTCTGAGTGTCTGCAGCAGTAGATAGTGGATGTTTCTCAAAAGTTACAAAGGATCCTTTGGAGGATTCATTTATATAAATCCATGTCATCAAGATTGTGGACTGCTTCAATGGACACCAGTGCCCAAAATCCTCAGACAATTTTTCCTTTAGAGAAATTGTGACGACCCAGCTATGGATCCTTGATGGCCTTTGACCACCCACTATCCAGTGCAGTTCTTTATAAAAACCCCTCTAAATGAAAAGCCACCATCCAGGTAGGCAAAGCGTGTCATAATCCCAGGCCAGAATGCATGTATTCATGCTAAAAGAGAGTAAGATATTTAAAAAATTAAAGTGAATAAAAGAATGAGAATAAATTGAGTTTAATCATTGACATAAGAACAGAGACAATTTTAACTTGATGTAAAAGTTTCTGCATTTGGGCTTATTCAATGAAATTTTTTTGAAGAATTTTTTTTTGTTTTCCCGATGATCCTGTGCCCACATTTACCTGGTATGTCAGAGTAGCTTGAAAGTACATCAACTCATTTACTTGAAACCTGAGTTACTGACCACTATTCTATTATTTTTGGGACAGATGGTGCTACTGCTTGTAACAATAAGAAGGGAGGAAAAAAAGGGGGGGGGAGGGGAATCACTGAATTTTGCTTTTTGCTGATTTATTTATATATATAATTTTTTTTCTCTCTTTTTTTTGGCAGATACTTTGCTATCACAGGTAAACAAACTCTAGTTCATCAATCTCATGAGACGGTTACATTCATGGGTGTTTTTCTTGGAAGGAAGGGTCCTTGCATTTACATAACACCTTGCAACTCAAAAGAACAACTGTAGAAAAAGGAGAAAAAGTAAGAACAGAGTCCTGCGACAGAAAAAAGACAGGGGTTTCATACTTGACAAGTTTGGTTTCACTATTTATGTTAGACTAAAATAAAAATAAAAAGTGTGCTAGAAATTTCTAAGATTCCTCACTAAGATTCCAAATGAAATATTTAGAATTCCAAAATTAATAATCATGAACAAATTTAAGTTTCATTTGGGACACATGCACATGATTATTCAGTCTGTTAATTTTATTCTCCATTTTTGTAATTTTTCATTTTCACTCATTGTATGCCGACTTTGACAAGCTTAAATCAAAATGAACAAAATAAGTCCTGTTTCTAGTGTTATACATCTTATCTTTTACATTCAAAAACACAAAAATGCTTTCATGTGTGAATTTACAGTAAATCAGGTAGTTCTGTGTCCCAAGAAGAGGACATATTTATCTTTGGATTTTAAAGTTTGGGAACCACTGAGTTAGAAATGCAGAAAATGACAAAAACACTGTGTTTGGATGAATAATGCATAGAGAACAAGTTCGTATTCATCTTTATAGAACAAAATGTGATAAGAAAATCAATATTAGGAGGAGTGACCCAGACTGTCAATTGCAGCCTTCAGGAGTGTTGGGCCGTTCTTCGCAAGTCTTTCACATCACTCTTGGCTGCTTTTATGCCACTCCTGGCTTAGCTTGTTTGAGGAGTTGAGACTGTCCATCTTCCTCTTGATCACATTCCAGGGAGTTTTAATGGGCTCCAGGTCAGGGAATTTGGAATTTTTTTTTTTTAAAGAGATTTGTGTCAGGATGGAAAGTGAGGGGAACTGAAAATATAGCGTAGACATTTACCACCAACAGTGGAGACAATGGCTTTGATAGATTCACGGTGCAATGTTTGAGGAGTGTGAACATTATAAACACAGTCTGTTTGTGTTAAAGTCAAGACTCCAGACTACGACAAATATCAAGATCAAATGTGTTTTCTTTGGTTGGCACCCATGTGTACATGAATGCAAGCTTTGCTGTGAATATTGAGTGGGTTATGATAATATCATCTGGTTTTGTGATTAGGAGTCCCAGATATTTGGTAAACAAACTAAAAGGTCATAATTATTCTACCTTGCATATGAATTAAGTCCTTTGCAGACATATTTAAATGGATATCTTGGCCCCTGCACTGAAAATTTTATCAAGATGTTATACCAAGCTTCAACTTTCTAATTAAATTCAATTTAATGTCATTTCTAAATGCACAATAGCCTTTAAAAATGTGACTAAAAACATGGAATTATAATATACAAAACAAATAGCAATAAACAGGGGGAATGTGCTGCAGCAATTGTAATTTTGCAGCAAATTTTAAGTAATGAAGCTTTTAAGTTATGGATCCAGGAAGGGTATCAAATGTAAACATCTTTGTAGTACTGGAAACAGCTTTGAAACCGATTTAACAGACAATAACTAATATCTTCATAACCGTAACTCTTCCGACACCCCTGCCTTCCAGATGTGCATCGCATACTTTAATCTTGCATAATAAAGACAAAAACCATCAATTTCTTGTCAGAGTCCAACAATCTGACAAGACCTACCATCTCCCAATGTTGGTTATTAATCTCAAGAAACTGAGTGCAGTAATTTTCGCGTCCCCTGCATGAAACGGACGTGGAAGGCTACATCACTTCCTTGGCGGAGGTAATTAGAAATTATTCTACCAAAAACAGCGCCAGCAATTCTAGCGCTGCATCCTATTTACATTACAAATGAATTAGCAGTGCATGTCTGTACCTCTTATTATGATGAATAGTGTGTGAAGATGAACTTATGTAACCTTGAGCACAAAAGCATGCTACTGTGTGCTTTCACGTTGACAAGTTACCATTTCACTTCCGTTCAAAGACTTCATTTTAATTATTATTCAAGACAATGCTACTCATATCCTGATTATACACCTTTGATGATGCACTTCACATTTCTATTTCTTTATGATCAAAGGTAAATACATCATATGGCCACTTGAACTGGCAGAAAGACTCCATATTAACTGGAAGTAAATCATGCACCGCAGCTTTATGAATAAATCAGAACATTGATGTAATGCTTTGACACAGTGTATCCACATCTGCAAGGGTGTTTTTACCACTTGCGGTGAGACTAATGCAGGTCAGCGGCAGCAGAGACACCTCCCCACATACAAGCAAGCTGCATCGTGCGTCATCTTTGTTGTCCAAGAAGGTTTCCACAGAACTCATACCCCGGGCATTGTGTCTACTCACTTCTCTTACGTGCTATTACGTCGATTACAGCGGTCAATGAGATTAACAGAGATGTATGAACACAATGTGCAGCAAAATGAGCAACCGCGGAGCACGTTTTTCATCATTACACACAATGATTATGAATTAAAGTTTAGAAAAAAATGTGTATAAATCCATATCTGTGTGCAGTTGTGCCAGCAGTGGTAATGAAAGTATAAGATGATGAATGGGTGTAATACGCGCTTTCACTTTTTATACATCTTGTTAACAGTGCTTCCTTAAAGAAAAATTGAAATAAAGAGGCAGTGGCGCCAACTCAGCCGCTGTCAACACACATTTATTAATTTCTACCCTTCTTTTCTGCCTTTCTTCATGGCATATTAAAAGTTCAATCCTAACCACCACTACTCTGAGGGGAGAAAAAAAATCCCTCTCAACCTCTTCACATCTGGAAAATGTGATTAAAATGACCAGCATCACAAGAGATTTAGTCTAAAAGAGGTACTAAGTAAAAATGAAATTATAACTGCATATAGTTAGATTATTTCTTCACTGGATATGTTGGATGTCAGCTACTATTATCTTGCTTGTTCATGTGTGCAATGAAAATGTAACCTTTGCTTTTGTTTTTTCTGCCAAGGCTTAAATATAAAGTAAAATCCATTTTCTATCATTTTATTAACATTCAGGAATTTGAAATAAACACAGTGACCACATAAAAGTTACATTAGGTATCTTCATGATTGCTGAGGATTTACTTTTTTGAGCTGCACTTGAATATATGTTTGGATATAACTATCCAAACAAATAATGAAGAAGGGATCAAAAAAGCCAAGCTAACAGACAAAGAAGAGACGGATGAGGAATTTAAAAAACAGCCAGAACATTTCTGACGATGGTTTTGTTAGAGATGCATTCACTGGAGTGTTATCGTGCAAATACAACAAAGAATGTTTGCCTCACTGTAAAGCATTTTTGTACAAGTCTTGTCAAATGTGACAAGACTGTTACAGACACAAAGTGTTTTATTGACATTGTGATATTTTTCATTAAAGTAGCTCAAATTCAGAAGAGATAAACTTTTAAAAATGCTGCCACATTCAAAGAAAAAGCCATCCAAAAAAGGTAAATAGACATTAGTTTGTTTAAGGTCAGTAAGGACTTCAACAAGGTATTAATAGCATTTTACATACAACGTAACACTTATTACATTTCCGTATACATAATGCCTCTAAATATAATCACATCAGCTTGAAGAAAGGGACTCACCTTGAACATTGTGCTACCCAGCTGGGCAGGGGACATGCTGACTACAACTCCGGCAGACTGCAAGGCTGCGATCTTCTCTTTGGCTCCACCTTTTCCACCAGCAATGATGGCGCCGGCATGGCCCATTCTGCGGCCAGGTGGAGCGGTTAGTCCCGCAATGAAGGACACCACAGGCTTGGCATTAGCACCCTGCAGTAGGGAAGAGGGTAAGAAAAAAGGAATCAATGTGGTGAAAAACGATATATGAAGAATAAGCTGTAAGGAGAACATGAAGATGTGATAATTAGCAAAGCGACAAAATGGACTGAAAAAATAAAGTAAGACGGACAGGAGAAAGCAAATGGCATGTACAAAAAGACTGAATTAGTTTTCTACACCTGCATTTTATTCATTCATTAGAAAACGAGCACTCCATGTCCTTCCATTACAAGCCGTCATGATAACAGGCTTGTCTGACCAGCTCTCTCTGTCTCTGCCTGCATTATTAAAACAAAGGGTCAATCAAGCCATTTAATTGCATGGGTTGGTGTATGACCAGATAGGGACTCTGGCTCCTGCCATTTTGTATCATCTCATTTCTGAGATGGTAATTAGTCATGCAGGCACTGATTAGCTCAGCGCCTGTCTAGGCTGCTTGCTCATTGATGGATGTTACATTCAACAGTTAAGATCATTTCCAAGGTGAAGAGAGCTAATATTTCATCTTCAAGCAATAACATCCTAAGCAGCAAGAGGATTTGGGTGTGTATGTATGAGTGCGTACACACCAAGCATCTAATATTTCATACTTAGAAATAACAACATAATTGAAGAGGATGGATTTAGCACACACACACACACACACACACACACACACACAGTCGTGGGCTTTCAGCAGGGGCTGTGGCTCATCTGACAGACTCCTTTCAGAAAGGATGCGGCAACAGCCAAAGTAATACAGCGAGATGCTTCACACACCCACTTGCACTGCCATTTCAGCTCCAAACTCAAACCTGACACTCGCAGGAACAAGATGGCAGCCACTAATATAAACTGGAGATGGCTTTTAATAATTATGATTATAGGGATGTAATGCTCCCAGGGAAATGTTGAAGACTTTGGCTAAAAAGATGTGCCACTAATGAGATATTAACACTTGCAAGACAAACAGGAGAGAGAGTAACACTTTAAAGTGCTTTGAATATGTTTCAAGCATCTGTTTTATGTGTAGGAAAATGTAAGTACAAGACAAACTAGGACTAAACCTCACGTAGTAGTCAAAAGTCAAATCACGTTCTGAATAAACAAACCACCCTCTTGTGAATCAGGTCTTAAATCTACCTAAAACGAAAAAGGGTTTAATTACTCTATTAATCCCTGCTTCCCTGGATACTAAGTGCTAACAAAGCATACAGGGAGGGGAGTCGTACCACCGCTCTCTGTACCTGTCTTTTGTCTTCCACTGTTGGCACTTCAGATATATTAGCTTAATTATGATACCGACGGGGTAGCTACTGCACCTCTGTGTGCCAATATACCTGGGCTCTGTTCTTTAAACACAAAAACAGACTGATCCTGTACTCACAAGCTTAAAAAGCCGAAGTGAGACACTTAAGCAAGCTTACACACACAGGACTGGCATAATATAAAACCAGCACATGTGCATAAAGATGGTGCTTTGACAGAATTACAAGGGTTTTAGCTTTCACTGGAAAAAGAAAAAAGAATCGGTAAACTTCCACAGTGCCCTTGGTAGCAAATACTCCAACCTACTTAATATGCATGACGCAAATTGTAATATGGTTATTCTGTGTTCCTGCCTTCGGAAAGCCTGTGAAACCTCAGCAATGATAGGCACACCTTTGAAGCAGGAGACTTAAGACCACATTATGTTGGGAAGCATGGCAGGTACTGATGAAGACTGAACCTTGAAATATGCCCTGAATCATGGAATCTGACAGTAGAAGCTGGTGGGAAGCACAAGGTATTCTAGTATAATTTGGTTTTGGCATTATGTGTCTTTCTCGAACAGCAGTTCAATATATGTAATGATGCGTGACATGGATCGATCATGACACTGGACCACGGTATTCACTGAGCATTTAATACAATGATGTGTCCAGCATAATTTGTCAAGTAAATGCAGAGTACAGCTTTTTGAAGACTGGAAACATATTTTACTCTTACTTTAAGTGACTTTATCCAACATGGACAAGTTTTAGTAAGTTAGATTAAAAGTAATGGTCAAACAATACAGGTTCTTCACTGACAGTTGCTGATTACTTCGATAACACGGAAGCTAATCATATTGGTGTTTTCCAAAAAAGTAATAACAATAAATGAACTCCATTGTTTCCAAACACTGACTTACAATATGATTCTTGCACTGTGTGTTTGCTTCAGTTGATCTAATCTGAGCTCTGTCTGTAGTGCACTTAGTGTGAATAACAGGGGCAGTGCTAAGAGTTTCTACTGACCGACACCTCAAAATGCCAAAACACTCAGCCAGGTTAATTGGTTTCTATACTGTTCTATAATGACAGCCACAGTTTTACTTTATTGTTGTTAGTCTTGATAATTCTGACCCCAGGCCCTGTTGGAATCACTTCATTCTAAACAAGTTTGAGGCTTTTTTGAAAAAAAAATAAAAGTGAATAAATGGTTCAAAAAGCACCTGTCCTGGTATAATGAATATAATAAGAGATGACCACATTAAATGCCATTCCAAATTCAAACTATACAACTTACACGCACATTTAGTCATCTATATTTAAAGGTCCCATATCTTGAGACTTTCATGTGCAGTATATCCATGCTACTTATACACATCCATTAAAGATTTCTGGGTTTTCACGAAATAATTTGAGTTTTTCTTACTATACAACTGTCACACTCACTGTGTTTTCACATTGAGGTGTTGTACCCGTCCACTTTTCATCAGGAAACTCAGATTGGGTCAACCATAGGTCAATCCTAAAATGACCTTGGACCATATTATGACACCACTGCTAAGAAGAGACTTATCAAGGATAATTTTCAGAAAAAAAGTCACTAGTATTGACAGCTGCTCATGGAGGTGGAGCTATTTTTATCTTGAACATGATTGGTTGTAAAGTGATCTTTTAAACGTTGATGTTTAAAACCCAAGTTAGAATTCTACCAACTAATATTATTTTATTCGTGGGCAAACGCTGCTGGAACACAGGCTGGGGTCTGATCAACCCTGTCGGGTCGCCTGGGCAAGGGTGTCTGATGCTTGAAAGACCCGAAACACCCTATGACCCCAGGTAACATCACTGAAGATGTGTTCCAGCGCATC
>JAQQAE010008528.1:0-15155 GCA_029823295.1 Pseudamia nigra | reverse complement strand
GCAGCCAGCCACACGGAGCAGAGACGGGACAGCCTCCGTTCAGCTGTTTAATTCGGACGCTGGAGAAAAATAATTCGCCATGGCCATATTATGCTTTAGCTTTAGGGAAACCATCATTGAAAGTTTGATTGAAGTTGAGTTACATGAAGTTAGTTACATGCCTTAAGATGCTCAAGATGGACATTGTAATGTTGGTTTTTTGGAAAGAAATGCTCACATAGAGTGCCTATAGTAAGTCTAAAAAATGCATTACAGTCAATGGCACAAGATTTATACAGTAATCGTGACGTTTCTTTATTTGAAAGATAATCTTACAAGTCAAGAAAGTCCAAATTTGTCATAATAATGGTAAAAATGTAATGACTTCTGTATGAAACTGCTCAATGGACTGTACTTTCATCTGACTGGATATACAGTATGTCACAAACACAAAAATGGCTGTTACCTTGGTAAATTTCCCTTTGTTTTCCACATTATAAGTAATGAAAGAGGTGAATATTATTATAGTTGTGCTCATGTTGAGCTGCAGACACTCTTCAGCAGCTTTGAACAGATTTTGGAGAGATAACACTTTCATGATGTCACATACATGTCTTTCAGGTTTGTGGGCTTGATAAAAACACACAGTTACAGTGTTAGAACAAATGTACACGCTTACACATCACACTGTATGAGTAAATTATGACATAATTGAGCCAAAATAAAAAAAAAAAAAAATCTGCTGCTTGCCATTCACTGTAGGTTTAGTAAAAAATCTTGGTTATGAATTTACATAGCTGTGGTAGTGTAAAGTTTGGCCTTTTGGCTGGTAAGATGTTTTAAAAAGGCAATATGGAGAAAATGCCTCAACATTTACTGTTAATAAGAAGAGTTGGGTCATTTTCCAGTTTTCTCTGTCTTTTCTCATACAGGTCACCCATCTGCTAAATATGGGAAAGTCAGTTATGACAAGTTGATTGGCCTCAAAACGGCCCCTCAGAAACCAATGGGTGACGTCACAGTCACTTTGTCCATAATATATACAGTCTATGGTTAACCCCCATACATATGGAGTATTAGGGGCCACAGCTACTGTTTCTTAACCAAACTACTTGGTTGGGGTTAGGGAGGGTTTTGTTGCATCCACCCACTGCCATTGACCGAGATGGCAGTTTTTGCAGTTGGATCCCATGGGGCAAAACTGGAAGGGACTGGACTTATCTATTTGATCTAGTTGGATTCGTGAGAAAATGACTGAAAACACCAACTAATGTGCCATCGTTTCAAGTGATTTCAGCTACTTAATTTATGTTAACATCAACAGTTGTGTTTCACTTAAAGTAATGCCAGTGTTGTGATATATATATATACATACTAATTACCATTACCTGGGCTAAAAAGCAAGTTAGTTCCCACACCATATAATTCAGTACAAATCAATATTAATGATAGCTAATGGAAGTTGTAGCACCAATAGAAATGCCACAGCATTAGTTAGTGTAACTCCTTAAACACCACTGCAATGGATAAAACAAGAATAAGTTATCATGATTTTTTTTACCATAATTCTTCTGGTTCAAATAAAATTCATCCCTATAATCATTCTTTCATTACTTATGATGAATACTGATAACACAGAGTTGTCGAGAATAACACATCAAATCAAGCCGACACTCTGACACTTTTGATCCACTGTCATTATTGATAAAATTACTGTTTAACTTGATAAAAAAGAGAGTATTGCTGCTTTTGTGTCTGCAACTACACTTCATTTACTTCTATCTACCGTCAATTCTTCTAATTAAACCGTGTCGTTTCTAGTTTTACCACTCTCCTGTTTAATTGTGGTCCAAATGAGAGGACACAAAAGGAGGCATATTTCAGTGATTTTGTTTCACCTTTTTCTCTTTCCTTTGTAGTTGGAAATGACAAGTAGTTTTACAGGCACTAGTTAGTAATCACCATCAATTAGGCATGTATTATAGGCATTGACATGCATAATGAAGTGTCCCATTGTGCGGGTTTTGAATCTTGCAGCCTACAAATCAAAAACAAATGATAGGAGATACATTTGGTGACCCACAACACCTTTGTTTGCATGCACGCTATTTGAAACTGTGGCTCCTGACATCATGCAGATTGTTTCTGCAGTGACCATCTCGACAATCACGGTGCGATCAACCTCCTGGCTATAGCCACTCCAGTGTTTGTCTGCTGGTGTGGTGTGGCTGTCTGAGTCTGCATGCCAGATGTTTGCCTTCTGGATGTAATCTGTGCATTAGACACAATAACAGTTCACTCCCACTTTACATGAACATCGGCACATCGGCTCCAGCTACAGTACCACCCTAAAACACAGCCATACAGCCTTAGTGGCTCAGAGCCAGTTGATTTTGGTAAATTACACTTTGTCTGGTTTGTAATTGTGAGCACGCTAAGTGACGTTAATAACGCTGAATAGCACATGATCTCCCTCACCATGCAGTCACAATTATTCTCCTAGCTGCACAAATGAAAACAATAAAAAACAGAAAAGCACATACGACTGGAGACAAAACAGACTTTGTTTCCCTTCTTGCTTGTAAGGGCATCGTTGTCTCTCTCTTTCTTTCTCTCTCTTTGTGTGTATGTGTGTGCATGCGTGTGTGTGTACCAGTAAGTGTTGAGTTGTAGCAGGAGATAAAATATTCAACAGAGTGCATCAGCTTCAGTCCACTGAACACAGCTGTTTACACACAGTCACAAGCTCACAAAAGACACACTCTTTCAATTCCAGTGGACCTCTCCTATAAATGCAAACACATAGAAACACACACACACACACACACACACACACACACGATTGAAGTCAGATATAAGTCAACAGGAAGAAATTTGAAAGCACCTTTCCGTTTCTTTGTAGGTTACATCCTATGAGGTTTTCTTACTTCGTCTTTAACACAGGGAGAAATAAGTAAAGGAATGGTTTTCTGTGTTGATGAATAAAGTATAATTGCACTAATTCCCCTATCTACTAGTCAAATCTTTTGATACATCTTCTCTTTTTTGTGTTTTTTAAACATTTTTAAAATTATTTTCAACATTGCATTGCACCCAGTTTCTGATGCTGGTAATTCTAATAAACTTCTCCCCTGCAGCAGAGGTAACTCTTGGTCTTTTTGGGATTTTACTCATGGGAGCCAGATTCTTCATAGCGTTTGATGGTTTTGGGGACATATTCAAAGTTATTGAGATTTTTCAGCTTGACATTTATTTCTTAAAGTGATGATGGACTCTCTTTTCTCTTTGTTTAGCCAAATATTTCTTGCCACAATGTGGATTTGTACAGTGGTTGTAGTAGTACTAGTAGGGTGTTGACTCTGTGCCCACCCTTCCTCTGCACAAACTGTTGGTCTAAAGCACATTAAGAAGGCAGGAAATGGCATGAATTAATTCTTTACAAGGCACACCTGTGAATTAAAAACCATCCCAGGTGACTACGTGATGAATCTGATGAGAATGCGAAGCTAAATGTGTTTAACACTTGTTGGTTTACTACACAATGCCACACATGTTTGGATGTCTTCAGTATAAATGTACAATGCTAAAAATAATAAAAGTAAAGAAAACACATTGACAGAGAAGGCGTGTGAACCAAAGTGAGTGGGAAATATTTACAGGTTGAAAGAAGAAGACAGAAATATGTAGATGTCTAAGAAAGATATGGAGATTTTTACTTAAAAGCAGTGAAGATAATGAATAAACTGAAATAAAGTTACAAACTAACAAGACAACACAAGAGGTGTTAAAAAGTTGAGCTGGATGTGGTTATAAGTTATCATATTTATGCCTTTGCCAAGGAGGTTAGGCTTTTGTCAGCACTAGTTTATTTATTTATTTGTTTGTTTGTTTGTTTGTTCACAACGTAAATTGAAAAGCTATGTACAGATTTGGTCAGAAATGGCACAAGGACAAATTGATTCCAGATGGTATGTTTTCATGATCAAAGAATCCAATAATGAGGGTTAAATAATTGTAAGAATATTACAGTACTTTTTGGTGCAATAACATTATGGGGAAATGAGAATGGGTTCAAATAATAATGGTAGGTTTTCACTATGAAGAGAAACTGAGCTGCCTCAGCAGGGGTCTGCACTCTGAGGGCTTTTTAGTAGGCTCTGTTGTTCACTACGGACCACCTCCCATTATTATGTACAGTTATCTACCATGCTCTTTCTTGCTCTGTGTTTCTTTGGATGTAAGGATTAAGTCAGTGTCAATTTACATCAAACCAACTGAGCTATATTGAAAATTTGGATGTACAGACACAGTAGATATGTGATTCAAATCATTTTCAAACTCATCAGCTCATTCAGAAATGCTGTGGATGGAGAAGAGGCCTATTTAGCATCTTCAGACATTTTTTAGATATAATTTTCATATATAGCTGCTGATCTGAGTTTCTAAAATGTACATGAAAAACATTGTTTTCAGAGGTGGTTAGTACTCAAGTACATTGACTCCTTTACATGCACCAGAGTATTGTACTGTACTGTAAAGAGGCAATACAAAATTGTACTTCCGAGAGTAGTTGTTTTGTAGAATACTTTTTACTTTTACTCAGTTACATTTTACTTCAATGACTAGGAGTAAAAAGGTTGACATGAAAACAACAACAAAATAACCAAGTAACCAATTTAAATGAAAAATGAGCCTAACAATGAAGTTAATCAACAAAATTAATATACAAAGCAATAAAATTAGCAAACAGTATCACAATAATCATAAAATGAGCAAAATAAGCAACAAAATGAGCAAAATGATCGAGATAATCAAGTAAATTTACAAAAATGAGCAAAATTCCTATTTTGAATGCAATATATGATGTTGTAATTAGTTACTACTTGAGATATTTTTAATGAGATTCTCTTTCACTTTTGCTCAAGTACTGATATTTATGAGTACTTCTACTTGAGCCATTAGAGTCATAAAGTAACTATACTTTGACTTGAATACTGTTTGTGTGTACTCTACACACTTCTGATTGTTTTTCTTCATTTATAAGTATAGACAATGACAATTATCTGCTGTCAGTAACATGGCTTATATGCTCTAAACAACAGCTTTGACTAACTCTAAAAAGAAATTGCTTTTCCATTACAGCCCATGAATTGTTTTCATATTTTACAATGAGGCGCACTGACCTGGCCTCGGGGCTGTAAAACAATTTCCTCACATGGGAGAGACAATCTCTGCACCCAGTTACAATGAAGAAATCCGAAATTACAGATTCAGGGTTCTTAGGGGCCAAACAATAATGTAGTTTAGCATCTCATTACTATGCCAAACCCTCGGTGCAAAAACAGAAACAAAAGCCTGAATATTACTGCAAGACTCAGTTTAATCATTCACGCTAGCTATGGAAGCAACATGTAATTTAGGTCTTGTAACCCTGACTGTTGGATGTGAACTGAGAGCTGCCAAGCTGCCAGTTTTGTTCACGATTTAAATGACTGAGCTATCAGAACATCTGCTACGCTCTCATCTCTTTCACTCCACACCTAGTAGTTGGCAGACAGGCAGGCACATATGAACACACACACACAAACCCACACATACACACACACACACCACCTGTTTGGCTTGAAAGTAAGGGTTTGTTCTTAGTCGTGTAAATACATGCCGAGTTTTTCATCTCCACTGAAAACGGTGGTGTTATGGGTGGGGAACTTTGGGAAAATAACAGAGACAGTGAAAAGCCCAGACGGAGAGGGAAAGCCGCTTTGTGTCCGAAGTCTGGCTAATACCCACTATGACTTTATTAATCTGCTGCTGGTGCTGCTCTTTAACTTTCTCAGTTTAATTCTTAGACGCCAACTGTCTCATTTTGGCAAAGCCCACAAAACTTGTGCTTCTTACTTGCCGTAAACAACAAAACCATTCTGACTGGTCTAACATGCACACTGTAACTGGTAGGATGTATCATTAATGATTGTCTCAGATGTAGGTTTACTGAAAGGTCTTGTTTATGGCATTAGCCCTGACAGTGTAAAGAATGGTCTTTTGGCTGGTATGGTGCTTTGAAAATATGTAGACTTTTTAAAGAATTTGTAAAGATATCACAACTTTTACAGTTAATGAAACAGCCTCATGCAGAGACCCACTACTGATATTATTAGTTGTTGAATGAGCATTTGTAGTAGTTATTAACCTCATTTGTATGGAGAATTAGGTGTAGGTTCATAGAGCTACTTAGTTATGGTTGAGGTAAAGATGTTGGAGTGAGGGATATACAAAAAAATACACCAAAAATCCAAATCGCACAAACTGAAGCAGGATGCAATTCCCAGTTTCATATGTGGAAGTCCAGGAATCCATCACTGCCACCTCATTCTAATACTTTATCCCTCTAAGCACCACTGGTCATCAGTATATACTGTACCTTCTCTCCCTTCTAGCAAGTGGTGCAGCTGCCTGCCACTGCATATATATGAACTAAATGCAGCTTGCTAGTGTCCCACTCAATATGGGGCTCCTAATTATAACTGAATCAGCTGTGTAGGAGCTCAAAGTGACTTCATATATTAAAATTGGATCAACATTTGCCATTGTGCTTATGATTTCATCAAATAAATTGTCTTACAACTTAGCAGCAATATGCATCTTGTTCTGAAGGCATTATAGTGCAGTGTAATTTGTTTTGCACTAATAGTACACAGAAACAGTACTCAAGTAAAAGTATTGTCACATTCTAATTCTAATGACTCAAGCAGAAGTAGAGGTACTCATAAACATAAGTACTTGAGTAAGGATAAAAAACTATCCTATACAAAACTACTCAAGTAGTGAGTAACTTATTTTTTCATGACGATTTGGATCTTTTTTTTTTTGTTGATTTCTGTTGTTTACAGTATGTTGTTGATTTGTGTGTGTGTGTATATACAGTATATATACTGTATATAATAAATTAATAAATTGCCTGTTTTTTAAAGTCCAATTGACTGTTTTGTTTTGTTTTTTTCCTTTTTTATTCAACATAACTGAATAGAAGTACATACAGTATTTTTTCCATCACAAATATAACTGAGTAAGAGTGAAAAGTATTTTGCAAAACAGCTACTCTGAGAGGTACATGCTAAGGGAAAAACTAGTCAAATACATGTAAAGGAGTAAATGTAATTGATTACTACTGTACCTGCCCCTGCTAGTAATAAACAATTTGACAATGTTATATTATTATAAACAGACGAACAGAGCCTGTAGATTATTACTAAAAACTAAAAGCTAAAAACAAAGACGCTTCACCATGTAAATTGTGCATCAGTAGTAAACAGTGCAGTCCTTACAGTCTCATTTCTATCACTTTTGTTGCATCTGCTATGTGGATGTGCAACATCGAGATGTAAAATTAGGAATACTGGTTTGGTCTGGCTTCATACCCAACCAGCTGAAAACGTTAGGTTGATCTATCCCTTTCAATGAGAGCACAAGCCAAACAGTCAAAGGCCAGCACTAGCAAACAGAGAAGAAACATACAGTACATGTGTGATGACATGATTTAAGGGTTAACACAAACACACACTGATCATGTTTGACCTGGAAAACAAACACCCACATCCACAGGTCTGCAGTGAAGTGGCAGCCTTCAGGGAACGCTGTTTAGTGTTCTTGTGTTAGAACATTCTCGAGATGTTCCAGGTTTCCAGCCAATCCTTCAGCTTTCGCCAAGTGTATGTGTGTGTGTGTTCATGCTGTGTGTCTTTTCCATGGCCAACATTGCTGATCGCTTTCACATGTGAGCAGAGGCTTCAGTCCAGATGCAGTCATGTGATTGGTGGGATGTGGCCTGAGTTACACCCACTCATTTCTCTCCCCTCTTCAGCCCTCTTCTCTCATCTCTGCTCACCTCAGAGTGAGTATCATCGTAAAAACACACCATATACACTCAGCACATTACAACCGGACTGTAGATGATATGAAATGTATTTTAATAGATAGAGTAGAATATTGTAGATGAAAAACCTTATTGTGGAGTTTATTTTCAGATATTCTACATCCAAATAATAGTATTAGTGCTTCACTATAGAGGCAATAGGAAGAAACACTTCAAATGATGTTTTTATAGAATTGGTTCATAGTAGAGTCGGAAGAAATCAATTGGAAGAAACACTTTCATGTTGCAAGGCAGCAATGCACAATCTTGTTAAATATGTACAACAATCTACTAAAATTGAGTCACTGATTAAAATGGAAATAAAAACAGTGACAGCAGAGTGTGATGGTTCTGCAAATGACTAAAATCCCACATTTAATTGAAAGTAGCACAAAGGCAACATATCAAATGTTGAAACTAAAAAATGTGATTACTTTTGGGAAATTACATGTTCATTCTCTATTTGATGCCAGTTGTGCATTTCAAAAAAGTTGAGTTGGGATCATATTAAGCACCTCCTGGCGACACCTGTCCTTGTAATGATGTTATTTTAAAAGTGGACTATTTTCCACATTCTTACTCGAATTCTTACTTTGGGATTTCAGCTGTTTTCTTGTCTTATTTTATATTTGTTTCATAATTCACCAGACATTTTCAAAAGATGACAAGATGCCTGCATGGACTATAAGCAGGCCAATTTAGCACATGGATTCTTTTATTAAGGAATCACGCTACTGGAATATGTGCAGAATGCAAATTTGGCCAGTGATCATAGTAACACTTAAGAAATCAAAATGAATAAACAAGCAGAAAATCAACAAAAAAGAAGAAAAACAAACTAAAAAATGTACAAAGATTCTGACAAAATTGACAAGATGATCAGAAAATGAACAAGACATAAAAAATACAATGAACACCGACGAACAAAACAATAAATGAAATAAGCATATTTAAGCAAAAGAACCAAGTGAATTAAAAAAAACCCACAAAAAATGAGCCAAAATAAGCACAATAATGAGCAAGACTAACACAAAACTGGACAATCATCCACAAAGTGAGCAAAATAATCAGGAAAGTAATACATAAACTGAAACAAATAATCAGGAAAATCAACAGAAAAATCACAAAAATGAACAAAATAGTAAACACAGTGGAAAAATCAATTTAAAAAATCTTAAAAATAATCAATAAATTGAACAAAAAATAATTCAATAAACAAGTATTCATTAAATGTTGCCACTAAAATGTATCATATGTTGCATGATACATAAAGGGTTCACATATTTTTGTTGCTCTATTCACATTTTATTTTCTTTCTGTGAAAAAAAGACTCTTTAGGTTGTAAAGTTTGCCTCAACCTGCTCTAGTGTTTCCACTAAAGTGTATCAGACACAACAAATGAGGCCAATTAAAATGTTTTAGCAAGACAAAAAGGGCAGAAAAGACAAAAGGGCTATTTTTTTATCAGTTTACTTGTACATTTCAGAGCTGGCATGTTTTCCCCCTCTGTTACTTTTCTCTTTTACTTCTACTTTTACACGATCCTTTTTACCCACATACCTGGACTTCTACTTGAGTGAAGAATGTGTAAACTTTCGGAGGCACGAACGTGCCTTTTTCTATCCCCAGATGTAAACACTTTCAACAAGATGTGCTGATGTTTAAGAAGGAGGTAGAACGTGCAAATCCTGGTGTCTTCTGCAGCATCTGCCCATTTAACACTGTCAGAAGAATGTAATCGCTCGTTTCCTGCCAAGGCTCTTATAACAATCCCCAACTGTACAATATCTCACCATCTCTCCTTGCTTTCCCTTTCATTCTCCTTTGACTTCATTAACCTCATGTGTCAGTGCTACTCTCACCTTTATTATTTTTAATCTAATATTACAGCGTCTGTGTTCTTACAAACACACGGGAGTAAAAAGCAGAAACTGACACCGCTTTTAACATCTTAACTGTATTTCTATAAGGACTCATTTGCACTGGACACTGATTTAAACACTGACTTTTTGCATATTCCCCAAGCAAAGTGCTCAGAGACTTGGTGAATCGGGGGAGACATATCAGTTGGAAATCACAGCCGGTACCTCTGTTCCATAACTTGGCCAGTTACACAGTAATGCAGATAGAGAAGTCACAGAGGCTTCATTCACTAAATGCCTTTCAGATAACAGAGTTAATTCAAGAGCTTAAAAATTAAACACACAGCCAAACAGTTTGTCAAGTCATTTTCAGAGTCTAAACAATGGCGTCCTATGAACGGAAATGATTTTTTACGGTAGTATTCTGTTCACTTCAACATGTTTTCCCAAATGTTTATCTCCTGCTTCTGCTTGAAATGTTGCAGATGGAAACACTTAGCATTGCAGGTTCATTTACATTGTTTGTTTGTGTGTGGCTCCTTTCGCAAAAAGCTCTTTCTCTATATTTATTGCAGTTACAGTCTAACAACCTGGCAGTAAAAAGGAGCCATTTCATCCATGACCACAACTCTGCAGTCATGGCTGAAAACATACCTGTAGTTTATGCTGCCTAAAGCTGAGCATACAATGGGTATCTTAAGCCTGTTTTTGACCTGATTTTGAGTTGCACTTTAGACTTGAGCCAGATTTCAGCATCACTGGGCAGTGATGGTCACAATGTACAGGAGGAACGATCACGATAATTATCTGCCCCTGATTTGCTGTTGCCCAGTCAGATGACTTTTTGACATGTTCGACGTGAGGCTCTTGAAGTTGGAGTCCAACCATAAGAATGACCCGTTGCAGCAAGAGAGTCCTTAGTCTGCAAAGAGACACACAGTATCTAATATGGCATGATGATGCCATGTTGGATAGGAAACAAGGAGGCGATGAAGTTAACAACAGTAAAAGCACTCAGCTTATGTCCAGCTCTCTCCTCAAAATGGATAAGTCATACTGTTTATGTAATTGAAACAATGAACCTGTACACGCTTTGCCTTTTATAAAGGCCATAGACTAAAATGGACATACTTTACCCTCATACTGCTGGTTAGAAGCTGAAACAAGGAGCATCGGTGTGCCACCATATTGAATATAAATGTGCAGTGTAAGTGGAGCTGATGCTGGAGTTAATGAAATATCAAATACTTCTGGTTCAGACAATCACAAAGGGTCATCCCTATGTTCCCACATGTGCATATCTGGAAGCAGGATTAGGCGTTATAGATGTTTGATGTAAAAAATCACCCCCTGTACAATGTTCAGAGAGTTGGTGTAAACTGTAGAACCCAAACGTGTTGTTTGTACCAAGTTGCAAAGATTTGCATTCCTGTTCTTAAGTTGGACAGTTTCACATGGCCCCCTGTGGAGATGTGACTCACTTTTGGTGCCATCCACCGGTGGACACAGAAGGTGCTGCAGTTTTTGACACTGCCGGTTCAGCCACAGAGTTTTCCACTTTTCCACTCCTTTTTGCGCACAAATTTGCATCAAATACCAAGACAGCAGGCTTCTACGTTCTTAGCCTTGTTGCCATTACTCACAGTACATGTTCAGGTTTCAAAGGCAGTTGCATGCACTTGTTGTCCACTTAGCTTTGTGCAGTCCAGCCTCAGAGCCTGCCGTTCAAATGATTATTGTTGGTAGCCAGGACAGACAACAGGGGTCCAACAACAACATGTCTAAAATCATGAACGGTCCTTATTAAACTTTGGATTTGTTAAGACACTAGTGCTTGTTAATTTGAAAAGCTCTCTTTCTTTTCTCTAGATCAATTAATGGCATACTTAGCGTAATGGTTTTTGCTACACTAAAACTCATTTCCTTTGTAGCTTTGTTATTTATATTGCTAGCTGTTCTGTGCCAGAGGCCTCTTTCTTTACCATCCCAGAAAAGCAATTTCTTTTTTTTTTAACAGTTTGCTCAACACTTAACTACAGTTACAATCACACGAGCTACCTTGTGGTGCTTTGTTGCACACTGAGCTAATGAGTAATTCAGTGTCAGGAGTTTCCTGACATAAAAACACTTCTTTGCTCTCAGCCGTGGTGTTGAACACTCAGCTCTTTTAGCCTCTTAACTACAGTCATGTGTTCAGTCTTATAACATTAATACACACACTCCTACTTTGTCTGCTACACATCACATTTTGTGGCCCGGTCTATCACTTACCATAAAACCAGATATTATAGCTGGCTGCATAATGAGCTAATTGGTCATCGTCTCGAGTTTCCCGCTTGAAGGAACTTGTGTCTTTCACCCATTCATCCACAGAAAAGAGATTCATAATTAGTCCAGCACTTTGAGCTACATAGATGTCAAACCTGGATTCTGGTTCTTAAGTACGTTTGTCTGATTTGCTATCCACATGTTTGAACTGAGAGCTCACTGCCCAATTCTCTTACTTTCATTGCTTGTGATTTTGTCATAATTAAAGCCAGTTGAATTTGTTGTTTCCAAGCTTTCATCCACACAGACTCAATTTTCTTGCCTTTGCATCTTCTACAAACTTCTACCTTAAATCTATTCTTATCAATTTATTTTTTATTGTAGCCCTTATTTAACCAGGCAACATCCACACTGAAACCTAAATCACTTATCCAAATTAATTTCATTTCATTTATTTGTTCCATTCATGACAAACTGACCTGGCCAAGACAGCAAAGACATTACAACAATAAAGCCAGAACAAATGACCAACATGCAGACACTATGAATGAAATAAACAGAACATTTAAGGTTGAGATGAATATAGCAGTTGCAGATAATTCCAGTGCACGTTTAAAAGCCAACACAATGACCAAGAAGACTATTATGTTGGTCATTTAAAGGTCCCATACAGTAAACATCCCTCCTTTCATTAAAATCAATCATGTTCAAGCAAAAATCGACTCACTTCAATGAGCAAATACCAAAATGTTCCCCAAAATTGCATCATTCCATGTTTGCAGTAGTCTTATGTCAGAATTGGAAACCGGGTTACAGTGGGACTGATGTATGGTCCCTGATACAGGTCTTTAGCAAGTGATATAGACATAAATTTAAGTGTTAAGAAATATGACATTTGGAATATCCTTAAATTCTTGTCAATGTAACCTGTTCAGACAGTTTCAGGTTCATCCGTAAATTGTTCTGAGAGGATGTTTCGTTGTTTTAGCTGAAACATACACCAGTCAGCCATAACATTATGTCCACTGACTGGTGAAGTGGTAATAATGCCAATTCTCTTATTCCAGTGCCACCTGTGAGTGGGCAGCATTTCTGAGGCTGAAAGTGAGCAGTTAGTTATTGAAGATGATGTATTTAAAAGAAACTACTGGGCAGCATAAGGATATAGTGACCTAGACAAGGACCAAACTATAATGTTCAGACAAGTGAGTCAAAACAGCTCCAAAACTGTGAGTCTCGTTGGGTGGTCCTGGTCCTGGTCCTGCAGTGGACAGAACACTTTGGAGAAGGAAGGACAACTGGATCTCAATCCAGTAGAAAATCTAAGGAACAAAATATTACATCACATGCATGTAATGTTGTGTATGTCTCCCCTTTTGATGCCAGCTCTAACTCAAGACACGAGCTCTGAAAGTGTGCTGTAATAATTGGTAGTACATTGCACATTTGACATTACGGTATATTCAATCCAATTCTATTGTATTTGTATAGTACCAGTCATAAATACTTGGCACTTCACAATTCAAGCCCGAAACCTCAAGACTATACAGAGAGCAAATCCAACAGAATACAAGCCTATTATGGTGGCACATACTTAAAATCCTGTAAGCTTGGGTCTTTATGAATCTAACCTGTTTTCCCAACATATTTCACAAATACTCAGCTGGACTGAAATACAATTGTTTGACCCTGGATCACTTTTTTTGGGGTACTACCTGCTGCAGACTAGAACACCCAACAAGGTCTTTAGGTTTGCATGCAATGACCCACTCATATACTACAACAATGTGGTCCTTGTTGTTCAGATCCTCAGATAATTTGCTGCTTTCAGTGTAACAATTTCAAGGGCTACATATTCACTTGCTGCCTAATACAGCCACCCACTGACAAAAGCCACTGGAATGACATAATCAAAATTATAACTGCTTCACCAGTTAGCAGTCATAATGTTATGGTTGATGGGTGTATTATTCTCTGCAGTAATTATCCAATGGAAGGATCTGAACTACTGTATTTCACACTATTTCTGGTGGTGACTTTTTTTTTGTCAATTGTCGGCAGAAGTTTGAAGTTGTACACACTGGACTTCGCTGCCCACATTTTTTTTTTTTTTTACCCCCGTGAACAGAAAACCCCAGTCAGTGAAAACGCATTGATTAAGTGCAGTGTGAGTGGTGGGCCCTGTTTTAAAGAGGACATTTCCGAGTTCTAGTCTGCCATTCATTCTGTCAGTCAATCACACAGTCATTAAGTGAAGGAAATCCCTCACATACACACACATACACACCACGTCACCAATAATTTGAGTAGCTATAATGCTCTGTCTCTGTGTCTTTAACACACACACACACACACTGTCGTAGGCCCCAAGGCTCATTGTAAAGCTGCTGACTGGGCAGGGCTCGGCGGAAACACAGAGACGAAAACTGTTCAATTATGGAAAGAGCTCTGCCTATAAATCTACCTCTGTCAGCCTAAATAATGACTAGTGACACTATACGTAAGCCGGTGTGCATGTGCGTGTGCGTGTTAACTCAAACCCTTCTTTTTCTTAATTTGACAAACACCATATGGACAGAAGTATGGAGACCCCTGATGGTTGCAACTAAAGGAACTTGGATGTCTTTTTTCCAAATTCATTGGAATTATTATGATATCTGAGCTGTTCCTTTCTGGGTCATGAGCAGAAATCGGGGAACAAAAACAGACAATGAATGCAACAAATACAATGAATCAAAATGAATGATATGGAGCACAGATGTAATTTTTTGAATTTTCTCATCTGTCTATTTGCATTTTATGTATCATTTTTGTCATTTCTAATTTGTTTTTGTTTTTTGTGTCATATTTTATATCAATGCTTCTATGTCTATTTGACATTAAAAAATTTAAAAATCACCTTTCTGCATCTTTCATGCCATTGCCATTTTTGTGTTTTTTGTGCCTTTTACTTTTTTGTGTCATCCACTGTTTTTGTAATTTTCATCTTTTCGTGTCTTTCAATTTATTTCTGTATTTTACACCATATTATATTTAAATGTTTTATGCCTTTTTGCATCCTTTTTGTCCTTTTCAGTCATTTTTATCATCTGATGGACTTTGATTTATTTCCATCCATCCATCCATCCATCCAT
>JAQQAE010008527.1:0-15155 GCA_029823295.1 Pseudamia nigra | reverse complement strand
CTTGTGAGGGTCGGGGGGGGGGGGGGTGCTGTAGCCTATTCCAGTTCATCGCAGGGCTGACACATAGAGACAGACAACCATTCACACTCGCCTTCATGCCTATGGACAATTTCGAGTGACCAAGTGACCAATTCACCTAACCCCCCTAGTGCATGTTTTTGGTTGTGGGAGGAAGCTGGAGAACCCGGAGAGAACCCACGCAGACACGGGGAGAACAAACTCCACATAGAAAGGCCCCACCGCCCAGTGTTGGGATCATGGGAGTGTGAGGCACGAGTGCTACCCACTGCACCACCGTGTCGCCAATTTTTCTTCATGTATTACTTATTTTGTTCGCTTTGATTGAATGTATTTGCTTTCTCGTCTTTCCTTTTTAATATTTGGGATTTTTTTTCTTCGTTTTTGTGTACAGTGTTGTCTTTTGAGTTTCTGTGTATTTGGATATTTACTTTGTTTTCTTGTTTTCTGGGTCATATTGTTTTGTTCTGGTTATTTTGCTTCATTGTCATGATTATTTTGGCTTTATCTTTCTTTATTTGTGTGGACATTTAACTCATTTTCTTGGTTAAATTTTTGAATTTTTGTCATACATTTTTCATTATTTGTTCATATTGGTGCATTTTGTTGATTTCACTGTAGAATTTCAGTCACAGCAGTAGATCTTTGACATACAGGCTAAAATACATATGTGTGAATTCATATACAGTAAAACTGGATATATTATAGATTTACTGTCCACAAATCAGGCACATATTTGGGTAAAATGATCTTAAAACGTGTTCAATTTAAGCACTCAATATTCGTAGACGCCCTGTAATGAGTTATGTAAGCCACTAATTTACTTGTCCATATATGGAAAAATACTAAATAGGCACTGACACTTGATGGTGTGCTTATATAGTCATACTGACAAGCATGGAAAACAGTTGTTCAGCTCCGCATGTATTTTCATTTCACCCCTGCTGTGATGTGTGCGTCATGCTGTGCATCAGAAAGTAGACATTTAATTATTCCTTAATGAGCCTTTGGTGCATTTAGGCTCAGTTTATTTTAATGTCATGGTCAATCAGTGTAATAGAACAAATCCTGATTAGGAGTTTCTAAGAGCAAAGGGATTTCTAGTAACTTAAACCATAAAAAGATCTGGACTGTTTATGCAAGATGCTGGAAATTGTATTATGTTTCTCTAAAGTGGTGGCTCCCAAATATTTTCAACTCCAGACTTGAAAGAGAAATTTGGTGTTTTATTTGGGCCCAACTGCCAAAAGATTTATTAGAAATTGGAGTAATTACAATCTTGTTTTATGGAAAATAAATCCTGAATTCTGATGTGAATTTTTAGGTCTTTTTGAAATGTCAAAGATAAAATGTACTTTTTTGTGGAACATGGTGCCATGGTAACTGCACCCATATACACACACACACATAAGGCTGCCATGGTAACGGCACACACACAGCCACCATGGTAATGGCACACACACACACACGGGTGCCATGGTAATGGCACACACACACACACGGGTGCCATGGTAATGGCACGCACACACACCCACGGGTGCCATGGCAATGGCACACACACACACACCCACGGGTGCCATGGTAATGGCACGCACACACACACACACAGCTGCCATGGTAACAGCACACATGCCCTAGTACATGGTACTGAACTTATTCATTTTGTGCCAGTCAGTATATAAAATGAACAAAATAAGCACTACTCCAAGAAAGTGAAAAGAATTGATGCACTGAGCAAGAAATAAGGAGCAAAATTATGAAGGAAAAAGTTGCCTGAATGAAAAATGAGCAAAAAGTAAAGAAAATAATCAAGAAAATGAATCACAACGAAGAAAATGATCCATCCATCCATTTTCTACCCCTTAATCCTCGTGAGGGCCGGGGGGGGAGCTGGAGCCTATCCCAGCTGACTTGAGCGAAGGCAGGGTACACCCTGGATGAGTTGCCAGTTCATCGCAGGGCTGACACATAGAGACAGACAACCATTCACACTCACATTCATGCCTATGGACAATTAAGAAAATGATCAACAAAATAAATTGTAGTTACCACAATGATGAAGGAATGAAAAAAAATGAAGAAAATAAATTAGAATGTCCAAAATAGCCACAATCATTTGTTTCTGTTGATTACTTTATTTCATTTAGTTTTATTTAGTTAATTTTTTTTTTTTTTGTATTTTCTTGATTATGTTTTTTTTTTTCCTGATTACATTGTGGATTATTTTGGGGTGTTTTTGTTAATTTTGTTATTTTTGTTCATTTTCTTTCTTTATCATTCTACATAACACAGATTATTTTATTTTTTTCTTGAGTGTTTGTTGATTGCTTTTTTTGCTCAATACATTATTTTGTTCAGTTTGTGTTTTTAGGTTTTTTCTTTTTTGTTAATTTTTTTATCATTATTTTCTTCATTTTCTGGATCATTTTGTTAATTTTTTAATGTTGCTTATGTTGATTACTGTGAAATGCTTGTTAAATTTTAAAATTATTTTGCAGTCTGAACTTTGATGCAGTGATGAAAATATGTTCTTAAATGATATACATATGTGGTTCAGCTTGATTATAACTAAAAAATGTGTGTTACAGTAGTTGAGAACCACTGATCTGTTGTTGTTTCTTAGTTCAATATTTTTGCACCTTTTTAGAGAGCTCGCCCGTGAGAAGGTGATGCGAGAGGTGAAGGCTCTGGCCAAGCTCGAGCACCCAGGGATTATCCGCTATTTCAACGCCTGGCAGGAGAGTCCGCCTGAGGGCTGGCAGGAGGAGATGGACCAGAGGTGGTTGAAAGACGCCAGGTGAGCCAGGGCTTTACATCCTTTATCAGCAGACTCATCACAGCACTGCCAAAGATCTGTTGCTGAGGCAGAGCATCCATGAAAGGAAACAGTCTGAGCTCAAGAAGAATAATGAGCTTTTTGACATTTATTACAGCGTATTCTTTATTACTTTGGTTCACGTACTTGACACTTAGCACTTCTGGACTGGTGTGTGCAGAACAAAGTGAATTAGACTCTACTAATAACCCTAACCTCTTTTTTTAAATGGCTAAAGTATAATTGCAGTATCTCTATAACCTCTCTAAACTACACACCTTTTTTATGAGTAATTCATGACAGTTTACTTATATTTATTCATTTTTTGCACATAGTCTGTGTAATAGTAGCCAGATTAATTGGCTGCACACTGCTTAAGTGACATTTGGAAATAATCTGCATCAACTGTTTTTTATTTCTCGCAGCCAGTGAACTAAAAATTATTTTTCTTTCCCTCTCATATATAGAGAGATGCTGGTATCTGCCAATTAGGACTGGGTGATATGAGGGAACTTTTGTTTTGCCCCATTATGTTTTGTCAATACTGCGATATACAATATATAGCTTACTTGACTTGGGGAACATGGGGCGACAACAGTAGGTTGTTGTTGTTCTGTTTCCACTGGTGGGTGGTTTGCCCTCCAGTTTCACTGTAGCCCATTTGCCAACGTTCGTTGTTACCAGGCTGCACCACTAGGAAGTGGGGTTGGACGTTGAGAGCTATATGTATATTGAGATATATGTTTAAGTGAGTAAAACTTTGTAGCTGAAAACATACAGTGTGCCATGAAACATGTTTTTAGAATATTTATGAATATAAAGGTTGAAGTACAAAAATTAATGTGTCCTATTATGAACAACACAGACCTATGGCATGTGCAGAAAGGTGTTTTTAAAAGCCCTACAATGATTAGGCCACAAGTTAAAAAGAGACAAAGCAACATTTATATATAAGCAATGACCAGTGGTTTTAAATTGCATGTGAAAGTTCAAATGTAGCTGAAGAAGCTGATATAAAATGCTAGTAATAATATATCCAACAATGACTTTTCTTTGGCATGATCTGCTTTGTTTGAACAAACTAGTTACTGCTTAACTACTATTGAACACAGTACAAAGTCATGTTTATGATGAACTACATGGTGAGGAGAGGAGACATGGTCAGACAGAAAACGCAACAATGTTTAAAATGATTATTTCATTGTTATAAATTTTATTTTGTTCATTATTGCTTATTCCCCCTTTTTATACATCTTTCATGTTTAAAGAGACAAATGTATACAGTCACATATGGATTAATTTACAGTAAAAAATGCAAATGTGTATTAATTGTCCAAATCTCAGTCTTATTTAAATAAAATTATCTTTAAAAGCATTAAATTTAAGAGTTTGATGCCTGTAGACACCACGTTCTATACTGTTGACTTAATGCTTACTCAATGCATCAGTTGACCCCTAAGAATGTCTTGTAATGATAATGTTACTATTTATGCAGATCATTAATTGCCTCAATCAGTCACAAAACAAACTTTCTTTCAGCACCACTGACTGGCCAATGAGTTTTCTTGACCACATGGAGGCGCTGTCGGTCAAGGTTCCGGTGTCCAGCTCGGTCTCTCCTGTCTCTGGAGGAGGCACTCTCGATGCATCGGAGGATGCTCGGGCCTTACTGACCAGCAGCGCGGGTGGGGTTGCAGGCTTCGGTGTGGATGATGGAGACCTGTCCTTTCACCCTCTCCTGGGCCACGACAGCCTGATGTCCGAGCGGGACAGTCAGGCTGACCCTGATGCGTCAGACACCCCCCACTCCTTCGAGCTGTGCCCCCCACGCGGACCCAGCGACTGCACCTCGTCCTCCTTTGACATTGTCTTCGAAGACTCGGGATGCGACCGGGACGCCGACGCAGACACGGATTCGGCTCCAGGGGCAGTCAGCCCAGGTGCAGAGACAGAAAAGAACAGCTCATCTTCCTCGCACACAAAGCGACCTGAAGCTGCGCCGGCCTCCTCTTCCTCACCACCTCGGCCAACCTCATTGACACTGGCTCTTCCCACCACACCTCCCACCCAGCGAGCACAGCCATCTCCAAAGGTCAGGCAGCCTTCAGTCAGTAAATCTATGATGTTGAGAAGTCAACTTTATCTATTGTTAAAGATTGAGGGGAACTTCATGAGTCAGTCTTAAAACTATGAAAACCATTAAAACCATTTATTTAGCCTACTAAATAAAACCTTTAAGCACAAGGTTTAGAATCAACAGATATTACAAACTGTTTTCTCACAAATAAAACCATTTAAAACTATTAAAATAAACTTTGGTTAGTTAAATAAAATATATTACACTCAGGTAAACTGACATAATTGCAATGGTACTTTCAAAAGTAAAGCTACAACTGCACCTAATGTTTGTCTTTTTACTTTGTGATTGCACTTATGTTGGGAAAATGTAGACAAGTCGAATATTTTGTTCAATTTGCTGATTATTTTCATCAGTGTTTGTGATTTTTTTTTTTTCTGAACTAATGCTTATTTTGTGGACAGCGTTTTGTTCACTTTGGCCAGTTTGTGGATTCTTGGTTTTTTTCTAATTTGTGGGCTTTACATACTTCTTGTTCATTTTTGTGATAATTGTGTTTCCTCTTGATTTGTACCTGCACTTTTTGTTTTCAGTCCGTGGATTTTTCTTCCAAATTGTGGGTTATTTTCATCAGTTTTGTTCATATTGCGTAGATGGATTGTGTGAAAGACTTTGTTCCTTCTGGTCAGTGTGTGCTTTATCTTCTGCTTACCGTAGTTTCATCATTTTGTTAACTTTCTTGAATATTTTGATAACTTTTGTTAGTTGGTTTTTGATCATGTTTTGGTCAGTTTGTGGATTATTTTGGACATGTGAATCATTTTTGTTCATTTTCTTAATTATTTTTGTCGTTGTCAATTTTGTAGAAGGTTTTGATCATTCTTTTGGTCAGTTTGGGGATAATTTTGGACATCTTTAGCATTTTTGTTCATTTTCTTCATTATTTTGATTTGTGGAATTTTTTTTTGCATTTTTTGGTCGTTTGTGGATTACTTTGAGCATTTTTGTAAATTTCCTTGATTGTTTTGTTCATTTTGCTCATTCACTCTCAGGTTTTCCCCTCAGCCTCGAGAGGCTGTGGGGAATTGTCGTCACCCAGGCGGCTGGGTGGGCTATGTCTACATTCTGAATGCGGTAGCTCCTGAAGGAAGGAAAACAGGCTACAGCAGGGGTTTCAAACTCGTGCCATGGAGGGCTGAGATCCTGCAGGTTTTCTATCCAACCAATCACTAAAGCGGGTGATTTCACTAATCGGCTATCAGAGGGGAGGAGCTAATCCGTAAAGTCTGCTGTTTGGAGACTGGTTGGAGAGAAAACCTGCAGGGTCTCGGCCCTATATGGCACGAGTTTGAGACCTCTGGGCTAAATTGATATCATAGGTCATGGGTGGCTATATGTGCTGGGCTTGCATGACATTTTACTTTAGTTTGAGTCATTTGGCTGATTATTTTGTTCACATTGTTTGAAGGTGTATTGTCGTTGGGTGTCAAACTTTGGTTTGTTCAAGTGGAATCTCTTGAATGGAAAGACCTTGGGTCACCAAACTTGCACTAAATGAGGTCAAGTTGTAAAATAAGGGATCTTGGATTTGGTGTAAAGGTCAAAGTTTAAATGATCTGATTTTCTTGTAAGCATAATTACCCATGAATGGAGAGGCCTAGAGTCATCAAACTTACAACAGTGTAGTTGAAGTCCTGACTTTGAAGGTATCACTGGCATCTGCCGGTATTTTGTTATTTTGATTTAGCGTGACACAAACTGGCTTTCACAACACATAATCAAAGAGAACAAAAGAAGACTATATACATATTATCTTTCACATTTAATGAGTAAAACCCCTTAAAGTCCCATACGTATGTTCATTTACAGTAAAAAGAAAGTACTGTAGATGTTATGAACTCTGAGCATATTCCTCCATGAAATCTGCCTTTACCCTGAACCACATTGTATTTATATGTACTTTGAGTCGTAGGATGATGATTTGTCTAAAATCTAGTCTTAAATTTGGTTTAAAAAAAAAAGTCTTAGAGTATGAAATTTCAGTCTCTGATAGCTGTAAACCATGTAGCTGGTGTTTTTAAGACAACAGTTTTGTTCCAGAAGTCATGCGAACCCATGCCTTCACTTCAGACCCAGCTTGCGGTACATAAATCAAGATCCACTGAAAATCCCAGCTTCCTGTGTCAAGTGTCAGCCTTTTTTTTTCTGTAGGTGTACCTGTACATCCAGATGCAGCTTTGTCGGAAGGAGAACCTGAAGGACTGGATGGCTCAGCGCTGTCTGCCCGAGGAGAGGGAGCACAACCAGTGTCTGGACATCTTCCTCCAGATTGCAGAGGCTGTCGACTTCCTGCACAGCAAAGGCCTCATGCACAGAGACCTGAAGGTACCTGGAAAAAATCACATTCATCTTCTCTAATATGTCTTACAGGGAACAGCAGCTTAAAAGCTTCCCAATTTAATTAAGAAAATACACTGCCAAAAAGTCACAAGAACATAGTTCACATCCTTCTTTTGGATAATTACTCATTCAGCTGCAATGAACTTAAGCACAGAGCATCATCAGGGCCTTTTAAAATATTGAAAGTTCATTAGTTTTAATTTTGAATTTGTTGATCTTAGTGCATTTGATCAAATTTCAGAGCTTTAAAGCTGCATCTGTGCCTAATGGTGGTCTTTCTTACTTAAGAGAACAAGGTTTTTGCATTTCGGTTGGGAAAATGAACATTGGTTTATTTTGCGTAACAGTTTTTCTAGGTTTTGGTGCATTTGTTAATTGTTTTTGGTCATTTTGGGGGATTTTGTTTATTTTGCTCAGTTGTGGAATATTTGTCATTTTTTGTAAATTTCTGTATTTTGGTAAAATATTTATTTTGTTGCATACTTCTGTTTTTTCAGTTGTTTTCATTTTGATAATTTTTTTTTAATTTTCTTCCCTTGAATATTTTATTTACTTTTTGGTGAATTTGTTTCTTTTTAGCTTTTTTTAAATAAGTTTTTGTTGTTGTTTTGTTCTGTTTTTTTTACCCCTGAGCCTCTAGTTCAGGCAAATCCAGGCCTCGAGTGCTGGCGTCCTGCATGTTTTCCAACTGTCCCTGCTCTACCCATTGTTGATTACCTGGATCGGGTGTGTTCAGTCAGTCAGAAGCTGGAAGACACAGTGGGCCGGGCAGAGGCAGCTGGGAAACCTGCATTACACTGGCCCTCGAGGCCTGGATTTGCCTACCCCTGCTCTAGTCCTAATGTTACCAAATTTAAAGTGAAGGTTTATGAGGCAAGGAGGCTGAGGGGTATCACTGGTGTCTGCCATTACAGTTTTGCATCTTTGTCTTTATTTGTTTATTTATTCATTTAATTAATAGGGACAGTGCATATCAAGGAACACCTATATTAAATAAGGCAAGATGTCATTACAATACAAAAATTATAGCAAGAAATTCTAAATTACATCTGTGCTCCCTACGTAGGTGAGGGTGTCTTCCTGCTCTCAAAATACAAAGGTTCATTTTAATTTCTACAATCCTGTGATTGTCCTCTCTGTAGCCCTCAAACATCTTTTTCACCATGGATGACGTGGTGAAGGTGGGAGACTTCGGACTGGTCACAGCCATGGACCAGGAGGAGGACGAGGACGAGTCCAGTGCACTAACGCCAGCCCCTCTCCTGACCCGACACACCGGCCAGGTCGGAACCAAGCTCTACATGAGCCCAGAGCAGGTGAGGTTGAGTTCCCAACCAATAAAAATAACTATACATTCCGATATTACCGTATTCCTGTTGTGTTTTTTTTTTTTTGCAAACACTGTACAGTGAAAACCGCTTATGGCTGATTACAGTTATAAAGATCAAATGCTTGCAGGGATCAAAAACTGACTGAATCAATCCTATATAATTGCTGCTTAAATAATTCGCTGAGGTTAAAGCTGCCCTCGTTAAGTGGATCAATAACACGCCATCATGTAATGCGCTTGAGAGGGAAAAAGCAGAAGTGCTGGCAGTGAGCCTGCGAGGACAGTTTTAAAATTTCCATTGGCTACTTTAAGTGACTTAAAAAGAATGAGAACATAGTGTGGGGATGCGTTCATGACATACTGCTACAGGGTTTTCCATTCATTTAAAGACTTACAAGGCCCCGTCTCAGAGCACTTCTATGCAGAATCGAAGCTGAAGTAATGAGACCTCTCTGCTAGTCTGAAGAGCAGTGATACCGTATTCAACAGATTGACATTGCGTGTTCACTCCATCAAACTTCTTTCACTTTGCTTTGCGCTACTTTGTAAATAATGCAATAACATGGCTCCTAATTTATGCAATAAAATGACAACACCAAAGCCACAAATCTACAGAAAAGCTTATAATTCAGGTCAGATATACAACAAATGTCTCACAGTTAAAACAACATAACAGATTAAAGTGAAACCCAAGTTCAGTTCCGAACTGAAGAAGCTACCTGGATAGGTAGCGAAACATCTTCAAATCAAATTTCCAGACCAGTTGACAGAAGGAAAACCACACACCTTGGACACCATGAGCTGGATGACTGAGAATGTTCACAGACGGATTAAAGTGAAACTTTAACTTTAGCCCTGTTCTGATTCTAACTCCTTCTAAATGAGCTTGAAAAGTCACAAAGAGGGTGAAAGTAAGAAAGAGGCAGTGATGAGCATCTAGATGTCCAGGTGTGGATCTTAAACAGGAGGCGTTCAGGAACACCAACACAACAGTTTACTTTGGACCCACATTTTAGAAATGTGGTGAAGTTCTACTCTTGTAATTAGACCTAAAGATGAGACAAATCAAAGGTTTATTGAAATACTCACATGTAATATTTATCAATTTGACCCAGACATACACTCACTGAACACTTTATTATGTACACTTGTTAACACAACTTATTAATATCTAATTATCAAATCACATGGCTGCAGTTCAGTACATTTGCGCATGCAGACACAGTCTGAACAACCTGCTGAAGTTTAAACCGAGCATGAAAATGGGGGGAAGGTGATTTACATGACTTTAAACATGGCATGGTTATTGGTGTCAGATGTGTATTTCACAAACTGCTGATCTACTGGGATACTCACAACCATCTCTAGGGTTTACAAAGAATAATCTGCAAAAGAAAAAATATCCAGTGAGCAACAGTTCTAGTAACGCCTTGTTGATGCCAGAGGTCAGAGGAGAATGGTTCGTCTGGTTGGAGTTGATGGAAACACAACAGGAACTCAAATTACAACACTGGTTACAGCTGAGTATTGCAGAAGAGCATCTGTGAACATGCACAGTGACACCCCTGTCAGTTAAGAACAGGAAACTATGGCAACAGTTCATAGACCATATGAGCGCAGGGATCCATCTTACCTTTTATCAGGTCTTCAGGCTGCCTTTGGTGGCACATTTTGGGACCTAAGTGTGTATTGTTTAAACACCATGACCTACATAAGTATTGCTGCTGACCATGTCCATCCCTTTATGACCACACTGTACCATCTTATGATAGTTAGGTGATCACTGTAAGTAGGCTCCATTTTAACTTGCTGTAGCTATCACCATTAAAGATGTGAGTACAGTGTCTCATGGTTTTTTGTTTTGTGGTGGCAGCTCTCTGGAAACTCGTACTCTCACAAAGTGGACATCTACTCTCTGGGTCTGATCCTGTTTGAGCTGCTGTATCCGTTCAGGACCCAGATGGAGAGAATCAGGGTGAGTCCAGAAGCGCGTCGCTTTTTAGTCCCACTCGCCACAGATAGGAGGCGAGCATCAGAAAGAGTAAATAAGAAAGCAGGTTTTAAGGTTGTCTGTTAAATACAACCCGTAAAACAGCTACAGCATCAAATTCTTTACAGCATGTGTGTCAAACTCGTGCCATGGAGGGCTGAGACGCTGCAGGTTTTGTCTCCAACCAGTCACTAAAGCAGGTTATTTCACTGATCAGCACTCCTTCAAATTGAGGGGAGCAGCTAATCAGTGAAATCACATGCTTTAGTGACTGGTTGGAGAGAAAACCTGCAGGGTCTCGGCCCTTTATGGCACGAGTTTAACACCTGTGCTGTACAGTATGATGATTATACTTTATGATCTATTAGATGAGTGAGTGCTTGTGGAAACGTAGAATTAACATCTAATTTAATTCACAAAGTGGTGTAATCTGTCAGTAGGTAATGTATGGTTACTATACATTTAAGACGCACATCTGATTGTACATTTGATCATTTTGAACAGCTCCTCAATCAGGGGCCTTAACGAATCGTGGCGTCCTTCAAGATGGCGCAGTGAGATCGATTTGTCTCCTCAGCTGAGGAGTCAAGGACTCGAAGAAATGACAAATAGGAAAATGATACAGACTTATAGACGCTCAACCATGGTCACATCCTTGACTTCATTTTCTGTCTTTATTAAATTTCTCTAAGGGTTGTCACTAAATTAAGCTGCCAGTATACTGTGCACAGAGCTCTGGAAAACAGCACATGACTTGTTTTAACTATTTATTGACATTGGTTTGAGTGACATGAACATTGTTTTTCTTGAATCCACTGACAATATTTCACTGAAATTCCATATAAATTCATTCTATTTTGTTTTATTAGATAATTCAGTGGCTGTGTTACGGTGGCATTTTTCTGGAATTTAATAGGTTACAGGTAGTTTGTGTTATTATTCTGTTTTAGATATTATTTTATGTATTATGTTAATTAATTTGGATCATTTTTGTTTGTTCTCCTTCATTCTTTTTAGTGTTTATTTGTTGATTGTTTTTGTTTTTTTCCCCATTCTCTGGATCGTTTGTACTATTTTTCAATTTTGGTTCAATTTCTTGATTACTTAACAAAAGTCATTACTTTGTCCAGCATTTTTGTCAATTGAGTTCATCATTTGTCATTTTGGTTTAGTGTCTGGATTGTTTCCTTCACTGTGTGAATGTTATGTTTCATTTCATAATTGTGTATTGATTTCTTACTTACTTTGTACATTTTTGTTAAATTTATTTTTCCATTTTGGTTTATGTATGTCTTTTGTTTTATGCATGTTTCCCTCTTGTTCTTTATTATTTTGTTCATGTTTGGATCATTTCTATCCATTTAGTAAATTACTTTGTGCATTTTCTTTTTTTCATTTTTGTTAATTATGTTCATCATCCATCCATCCATCTTCTACCCCTGAGTCCTCGTGAGGGGGGGGGGGGGGTGCTGGACCCTAGCTGGGACAATTATTTTTGGTCATTTTGCTCAGTATCTGTGTTGTCCTACTTCAGTGTGCAGATATTGTCTACATATTTTGTTCATTCTTTGTAAACTTTGGTCACTTTTGTTTATTGTTTAGGTTGATCTCTTAATGATGTGGACATTTAGTTCATTTTTTTAAAATTCTTTTGTCTTGTTTTTAACTTTTATTAATTACTTTGTCCAATTTCATGATTATTTTTATTGCATTTTAAAAAATTTTTTCCTCATTGTCAGGATTGCTCTTTTCATTGTGGGGATATTTTTATTGATTATTAGGTACCATTTTCTTAACTATTTTTTTTAGTTCTTTGATTGTTATGAGTTCTGAATCTGAAAGCACAGGTGAGAATGGGTGCGTGTTTTATTCAACAGGACAGTGGTTAATGGGTACGGTAAATTTAAAAAAAAATCATATTCACCTGGTTTCAATTCAGTTGAAATGCTTGTAACTTGATGACCACTGGGTCGTAAGGAGGCACCAGTTGAGAACCATGGATTTAGACTGTGTATTTACAGAAAATGAAAATGTGCAGTGTTTTACACCTTAAATAATTCAAATAATATGAATTTGTATTCATATTGGAATAAAACAATAGGACTACAAATCAATATTTAATGGAGCAGGTTCAGGTCAGGATATCTGGAGCCAGAATTGTCCATCTTCTTTTACTATGCTGTAAAATAATCCATTAAATAATGTATAATATTGATGTAAATTATGTTGACTGTAAGATTCAGCGCTGTTAGTGAAACGTGTAATAAAATAAACCAATGGTGATGTAAGCTACACAAGAGAAATACAAAGAAGACAGAGTGTAAAAAAAGATTAATGACTTCGTCCCTGAAAAGTGATTATATAAAGTGAGAAACAATTTTAAGTTCCACACATCATTTCCTGAACTGGCAGGTCACTGATGTAAAAATATGATATCTCATTTTGGCCTTGAGTAAGAATCCACGCTGCCGGGATTTGTTTAAGCCGCAGAAGAGAGAGACTTTCTAACGAGGCAGTTCATCTTCATGCCTCTTCTTTCATTCGGTTAATTATTCTTTTATGCCCGCTATCACTGTTAGGGGACCAGTACTGCACCATTGTCATGTTAAATAATAGTTTTTCTTTGGAGTGCGCACACAGAGTTAGAGTTGTTTTGTGTCTGGCAGCAGCTCTTTGTCTCTGAAACAAAGGGCCTGATGAGGCATTAGCAGCGCTCGGCTCACAGGTGTTTACATCTTTTCCTCCAGACACTGACGGAGGTGAGAGCGCTGCGCTTCCCTGAGGTTTTCTCCAAAAACAACGTCCAGGAGGTGAGTGGCTGTCTGCTTCCATCTAGTGGTGAAGGCTTGTAACTGTACCTGAATGCAGAGAATCACACGGTTGAGTCTTCTAGTCAATAAATCACCAAACACTTAACTTTGTCAGCTCAGGACCCAAAAGAAGATGTGGTGACTTGAAATAATTCCTTGTTAGCTGCCACTGCATCTCCATTTTTAGTGTAAATGAGTCTGCATGTTTTATTTTAGTCTTTTATTAAGAGTAAGTGGCTTTCATTGCATTAAATCAATAGAAAAATGAACAAAATAAATGACAAAATCACCAACATATGGAAAGAAAAACAAAACACTATCAAGCAAATGACCAAAAAGAAATTAAATAATGAATAAAATTGATCAAATTGTATAAAATAAGCAACTCAGGGTGGAAAAATATGACCAGTCAATGGACAGAAGTCTAAAATGAACGAAATAATGACAAAAATAAACAAACAGGAAATGGGCAAAAATTAATTAATTTATTACCAAAACAGACAAAAGGAACCAAATAATGACAAAAATGAACAAAACAATAAAGAAACTGACAAAGAAAAAGAATGAAATGAATGAATGAAATTAATTTCCAAAACAAATAAAAATGAACCAAATAATCAATAATATGGTCAATAATGAACAATAAATCACTAAAATAAACAAAAATGAACTAAATCATCAGTTAAGTGGTTAAAAAATGAACAATATAATCAATGAAATATTGATTAAAATCAACAATATGATAAAAAAAAACTGACAGCAATCAACAAATTAATCAAGGAAATAGTCAAAAATGAACAAAAGAATCACAAAAATTAACAGAAAATGAGCAAATTAATCAGCAAACTGGCAGAAAATGGACAAAAAGGAAGAAAATAATCACCCAAACGAACAAAAATGAACCAGATGTTCAATAAAATGGTCAAAAATGAACCAAACAATAAACACATTAATGACAAACTGACCCACTGTGCTTCCTGACTCTAAATTTGGAAAGGGCAGCACTGAACATGGAGTTCATTCATCGTGTAGGATGAGATTGACACGTCTCATGTACACGTTAGGGTGAGTCAGATTTCTGAGCCGATCCAATTACAGGTTCACTTACCACCCGAGTGTAGTCGTCAATAAGCCATTTACAATTAGTTGATAATACAGCTTTGAACATAATGATTGTTTCAATTAAACGTGAGTCAGAATGATACAATTGTTTTACAAACTGAATATATCAATTTGCCGTCTTTAGCATTTTCATGCATGAATAATGGAAAAAAAAACAGCTCCAGGACAGTTCGAGCCCTGTCATACTTATGATTTTTAAAATAATGTTACGTATTTTGAGTGAGGTAGTGCCTGAAAAATGGTTCCCTGATGCGCCAATCTATGAGCATCAAGAAATACAGTCATAACTATGATTTGGGTACGACTTAGTCGGGCTGTCAAACAATTAAAATTTTTAATCTGATTAATCACAGGGTCACTGGATTAATTTTGATTATCACAATTAATACCCATTTTTTGTTTTTAATTTTGTGGGAGCAAAAACACTCATGATAGAAGGTGATGTAGACACTCGGCTAAAATTACTTATTTTACATTAAAATGCATATTTCATGTAAAATAAGTGATATATGTATATTTTGCTTTTTTACACTTGGTTCATTGTTTTCATCAGTAACTAATGTAATTTGTTTCAAAATGTGTAAAGACTTATA
>JAQQAE010008526.1:0-15156 GCA_029823295.1 Pseudamia nigra | reverse complement strand
GAAGGTCTGAATCGGTCCGACTTCACTAGTGACCTGTTACTATAGCGACATGTCAATCAAACCCCAGCACGGCAGTGGTTTGTCGGATTATTTGTTGTAATATCTTAATAACGTAGCAAAAAGTTAAAGATGGATCATCATGTTACTTATTACAGGATCCAAATAAAACGTTTGAGACCATAATGACTCATGAAAATTCATTCACCGAGTAATTTCAGATAGAATCACATGCACTGATGGGGGAAAAAAAGCTTCTTGGAGCCAGATGATCGGTTCCCTGGTGGCCAAATAGTGGTATTATAAGTTCAAGAAGTTACTTCCGCGTTGGCCTCGCTGAACAGCCCCGGTCTTTATACTATACTCATCATATACTTACTATGACAGTTTGAAATACACTGTGACCCATACAGTTTCAACCAAAAATTTTTTTACCTCTTCTCATGAAATGATTGTGACAATGTGATTTGCTCTTGAGTCATAAAGTGTATATTAGGGCTGGGGGATTATATGATCGCGATTAGTGATGGTGAGAAATTTCAGGTGGATCACGTGATCAGCTGTGAGCACATTTACTTAATCAAACATGGCGGAAATGTGCATCTGAGGCGCTGTCAAACCAGCGCTAAAGACCTGTGGACGTCAAAACGAGAAGAAGGAAATCCTCATGACGTCGGCCAATCAGAGTTGGCCTTTTCCTGCTCCATTTTCGTTTGTAAGTTCCCAGACGAGTAAACAGAATGACCGAACATAAAGCTAAACGTGGAGCCGAGGGCAGCGAAATACATGACTGAGTTTTCCTGCCAACGTGAGGCTACTGTTGAGAAGTAAAGTTGCTCAACGTTGGTTTGGGAATTTCCAAAGTGATGTGGAGCTTTTAAATTTTTCTGTTTGTCTTATTTAATTTGCTTTGTTATTTACTTCGTATGTTAATAAAAGGTTGAACTAATCTCTAGTTTCTTTGGTTTTCTGTACAGATGTTTTAAGACTAGCAGTTTAAAAACATTTTTTTAAAAATCATACGATGATAATTGAGATCGGACGATATGAGCATATTGTGATCTTTTTTTGCCGTATTGCCCAGCGCTAGTGTACATGTTCTCAGAGCTTTGAGTGCTGATGTGTATCAACAGGAATAAAAGAGGACTGCGTCTGAAAACAAACTGTTCCAACTTCACCGGAACAGTGTAAACACACATGTCAACATTCCAGACATGAAGATTTTTTATGAACATGTAACTCATGCCATTTATATTTATAATGCTATGAAATATTTAAATTTGTACTAAACTCTGCCTGTGCAAATTCAAGTCAGTGCAAAAACCTTTGCTCAACTTCAAAAAAAAAAAAAAACAGATCCAGATAAATTAACATCTGCTTCTCCCCGAGGCACAGCATGCATACTAAGAACGAGCAAAAACATTCACACTTCATTGTACTGTACTCTACTTTAAAAAAAAATAATAAAAATCCTCAACTTTGAACTTAGTTAATATTGAATTTATTTGTGTACAACATTTCAATTCAACTCAGGTTTGCTCTTCTGAAACGTTTAAATCGGACGAGATGGAAATGCAGAACCAAGCTGCGAGAGAAAACGTGGGAGTCGTGTATAAATGAAATGTATTTTACCATCACTGTTGGAATGACCTTTAACACTTATTGGGGGGGAAAAAATATTCTCTATATCTGCCAGTGTCAACAGCCCAGTTCTCACGGGAATAATCTATATGACACAGTATACAGATATCACCACCTGCTCCACACTCATGGCTCTCTGAACACCGTATATTCTGTCATTCGACATGTGAACATATCATGTGATGCACCGCGCCCTTTATCCGTACGAATGCTCATGATGCACATCGCATTTAAAGTTTGACTCGACTCCTGAATTCCTCTTCACTCATTAGGCTAAAAGGAGGGTTAATTCACAGCTTGCACATTTATTAGCAGAGCGCTTTTAAGAATTTAAAACGCTAAACGATGAGCATGACCTCGAGTGGAAATCTGCTGGCACCGGGTCAAAGGGTGCAAAGTAAGAGGAGATGAGGTGAAGCGTCTAATTCTGGTGACCGGAGCCTGCAGCACCTGCAAACCCTGGAACACAATCTGTCTGCGGTGGAGACGGGCCGAGACATGCACGGACACCAAAACGTCGCTGTATTCTATACGTTTACCGTGCTGCATCCACACATTTGTTGTAATGGTACAGTGTGTGTGTAGTACCCATCAGTTAACCCCGTACGGACGGTACGCCGCTAATGCAAACGCGGACACCGATCCTCTGCTTGTAACCGGTTGCCCCTCGTCTCAGATAAAAAAATGCACATGCAGTGTGCAAGGTGGCTGGATGTGGAAACGGCTAAACATGAAGCAGATACCGCGGTGGTCCCCAACCCCCGGGCTGCGTACCGGAACCGGTACCGGTGTGTGGCTGCACAGAAAGAATAGATAACTTGCATTATTATCTGATTCTGAACGATGTTTAATTCTGGAAAATTCCCAGATTCTCTCCACCACATCTATGACTCACTGCTGATGCATGTCAGGATGTTTGCCTCGGTCACATCTTACCGACACCCGCCACCTTCTTAAGGGGGCTGCGCCAGCCGCTAACACATAGTGCATTACCGCTAAATTGAAACCCCCTAGCTAGCAAAATGACAAAAAACACAAACGTCATCAGAAACTTCCTTGTGCAGGGTAAAAGAGCCTGCGAAGAGACGGAAGAAGAGCCTACGACTTCAAAGAAAAACAAAGCTTCATTTGACAGACGGGACCAGGAGTCCAACTGAAAATATGGATTTTTTTACGGATCAGACCGGACATAAGCGACACACTCGGCGTGTCGTTGTCTCCGTTAGCCCTCGATGGGACCGTCTCGCTGCTCAGGCTCCCACTGATTTAACGTCACGGTGAGTTGTATTTGTCGTGCACTTTATATTTGTTCCTGTGGTGGATGTTCTGTTGAAGGAATGTTTCACCGTTACGACCAGAGATTGCAGGGCTCGGAGGCCGTTACTCATGTTATGATGTTGGCGCGATGTCATGGGGACACGAGGATCCACGTTACTTATTATATTTAGAAAATACCAGCTTTTATGCCGGTTGTATCATTTTATTTTGTTGTGTTTATCGGCCACACTTTAAAGGCCGGTGCGTGAAAATATTGTCTGACATTAAACCAGTCTGTGGTGCAAAAAAAGGTTGTCGACCGCTGAAATACTGTACAACCTCTCTGAACAAACCCAGTAATGGTTTTGGTGAAAAAGGTGCAATGGACTAAGAACCATTTAGAATCAAGTTGCATTGAATCGTCACATGACTGAAGCTAAAAACAAAAAAAAATTACCAGGGGCCTCATGTACGAAGGGTCCGTACACACAAAAATGTGGCGCACGCCCTTTTCTGCAAAAAAAAGTTCAGAGGTATCAAGACTGAAATGACGGTGGAAATGTGCACAGCCCCACGCATGCACACATTTCTACAGCTATTGGTCCGTTGGCGACACCTAGAGGTGAGGTTCGGAAATGGTTAATGATGTGGAAACAGTTTTTTTTTTTTTTTTTTTTACACACCACAGACTCGTGGTGAGCAATTAATACGTCCACACGTACACTGTTAGATGAGAGGATGAAAGGCCTGTGTAAAGTGGTGCAGAAAATACATTTAACAGTGACTTCAGTCTGGTAAAAGACGTAGCGAACGGTGCAGTGAAAAGGCAGCGTGTTTTCAGAGACCGACAGGGTTTTCTGGCTCATCGGCCGCTTTAGGTTTCCGTCGGTAAAAAGTCTGGAATGTCTCGGTCTCACCCTCCACCTGCTGCACTTGTGCAATCGTAAACTGAAAACAAATGAATGGTAAAAATACTTTTATATTACAACAGAGGGCGGTGGGTGAATGAACTGCCTTGGCAGAGGTATCCACTCCCCGACTGCCCTCTAGCTGTTAAATCCGTCTTGAAAGGATAATTTGATTGCATGATCTAAAGCAGGCAAAATCCAAAAGTAAAGTGGCGGCGTCTACGGCCTGAAGCAGCCACGACCAAAAACACAAATTTATCTCTTTAATCTCAGACAAACTCGCCATTTTTTGTCCTTATAAATAAAACTCCACTATCCAGTTTATTTATACTCACTTTTCCCACATGATTTTTGATTGTGCAGAGCAGAACCGGAATTTAAAACAAAAGGAAAGAACAAAACATTGTCAGAAATCAGACTCTCTGAAGTTTGAATAGGTTGTAGGACGACGTGAAACACTAATCTAGTCTAAACCCTTTTTTTTTTTTTACCAAATTTTAAATCAGTAACTCAAAGTTAAGGCTTTCGCAGCCACACATAAGGATATTTTGCTTTTACAGCATCACATTTGAATATTTAACACAAATCACTGTAATACAAAGCATGCACTGTTATCAATAAACCTCTGAAATTATTTAATATCTGTAAATAATGTTATTTTTGAAGATTTGCTTAAACCTACCTATTGTTTGACATGTTTTCATTTCTTCACTGCAGCTGTTCCATAAATGAACCCTAACCCCCAATCTAACCCTCTAACCATAACCATAACCATAACCATAACCATAACCAGGCTGTAGAAACACAGTGACGTGTGGCGTTTGTTCTTATAGCTGGTTTTTGTTCCTCTTCGTCTGTACACACTCTCCCTCCGGTGGAAAATCTCACCTGAAGGGCATATATCCACATCGATTTGCATATTTAAATGGGAGTGTGTCAAGGGAGGAGTCTGATATTCCCTCACACGCACTCAATTCCACATTTTTTTTTTTTTTTGTATTAGCATAGTGCCAGTGACTGGGCTGTACAAAGGGGAACGTGTCTGGATTCACACATACGCACCATTTCATACGTCTGGATCTGTTTGTGCATAAGCTGTTTCCTTGATTTAAGCGGACCACGTTCAAAGTTGCCAACTTAGCAACTTTGTCATTATCTTTCGCGAGTTTTCAGACCCCTTTGATGGCTCTTTTAAGAAGAAAAAAAAAAGTGACTTTTTCTGGCAACACTGACGCCATGTTAAAGGAAAAAAATCCACCAAAGTCCTTGTACATGAGGCCCCAGATCTGTAAAATGAACTCAATTAATTTGCAGTAGAGTTTTGGGTTTTTTTGTGTGTATTTAGAGACCGGGCTGGGCAGGATGACGAAAACAAAACCATCACACTGACTCTCTGAAGAAAATCCTAAAAATGGAATGAAGCCTGAAGTGGAGGGTTCATTGGATCATTTTATTAACACGCGCCCTCATTTTCATTCCTTCAGTGGAAAAATATAAACTTTTTGTTTGCCTGCTCTTCTAAACCTTTTGGTCTATTTGAGCATAGATTTTCAAGTTCATAAGATACAAATGACTGCATGTTGCGATGCAAAGGTTCCGTCAGCTTAATATGATACACATGTCGGAGGAGGTGGGCGTGGTTTGCGAAACGCTCTCTCGTCAGAGTAATGCGGGACAGCTGTGTGGAACGATGCGGAACGCCATGAACACGGGAACTCGGACAAAAGACACACAGGAGAATACGGCTTGAGAACACAGCTGCCGAAGACAGAATTCAGACACAGATTCAGAATTGAGGAGTCCGAGGCATGAGAAGAGTTTTTGACGCGGCAGCAGTTCGTCTGAGACAACAGAGCTGAACGGACCTGAGCCATCGTTGTGCGGGAATGAAGCACTGAACTTTGAAATCGCACGCCGACACTGTTGCTTAATAGTCGCCTTTAAAAAACTCTGAATTACATCACCCAGCGACCCCTAGCGCTGGGTGACCGAGTTGTCAGAAGTATGAGGCGGACCGACGGGGAGACAGGCGCCGGTGGCCGGGCGTCGGATCCAGATCCAAGCTGTGTGTTGGTGAGTTTTGCAAACACACACCTGCTTCCTCTGACAGGATACGGCAAAACCACGTCACCCAGGGCTAGCATAAAACATAACTTAAGTCGTAAACACACAGGTAGGGTTCGATGAGGGTTTAGTTACGGGGATTTATCCTGGTAGCTTAACGGACAGGCCCGGGCCTAGGTGTCCGGGAATGGAATCATAACCTTTGTAAGTTAACCGGGAGGTGAACCCTCACACTCCACTGTAAAGTGACAGAAGCCTTTTTATGCCATTTACCTGGAAGTGTCCTACAAGATTTACTGGCCGAGTCACACATGGAGGTTGGAAGCATCCATACTAAACAATGTCCATGATTACAAACATTGCATTCCCATTAATTGCATTAATTGCAATCCTATTTTGAGATCACTGTGTCACCCAGCCGGTCTGAGCATGGCTTTAACTGAACTGAGCACATTTGCAGCCACAATCTAAAAGCAATGAAGTAAATCACAAAATTTACTTTGAGAGCAGTAGGTTTTTCCACTTAATTGAACAGCTTTGTGACTCTCAGAGTTTCAGTACTCTATTGTTCTGCCTCATTTATTTTTCGGATTGACCGTTTCCTCTTTCGACTTTTCAGTTACATCAGATATTTCGTTTGAGACCGTGTCTGTTTTGTCTCCGACTTTGCAGCACATCAAGCCAGATGTCTGCCTCTGGGACGACTTGTGCAACAGCAAATCGAGTTTAAATATTACAGGAATGGCAATGAAATGGGAGCCTGGCGATGAACACGGATGTACTCCTTGTGCACAGTCCTAATTCCGAACACACGGGAGGCAGAGCAACAAAATGTGTATGTTGGACATCAAAGCCAGCTGTCGTTTTCTGACGGCTCAGACCCTGACGAGCCCATCCGACAGCTGGGTCGGATGGTGAGAGGCACACGGCAGCAAGTTCACACTAACGGCTATATTTAGGCTGATGTGAGCAGCAGCAAAAATGTGCATCAAAGGCGATGACACACCAAAGGTATGACATGTAACAAAGACATAGGACACGGACACATGAGCCTAAAAAAAATAAATTTAAAAAAAATTTTGCCCTCCGGCTCCATGTCGTGAGGTTACGACAAAACATCTTCCAGTGACAAATCTGTCAGAGTGACGTTGCTCGTGTCCTTTACGTCTTCAGTGTTTCCCAAAGGTCTTATGAAAGGATGAGAATGATTTGTAACAGACAGTTTCCTACTATTTCAGATTACAGTGTTGCCCCGGGTTACGAGTTTAATCCGTTCCGGGATAAAGCTTGTGAAGCGGAAAACTTGTGAGCCGGGTCCGGTTTTCCCATAAGAATACATGTAAAACCAGTTAATCCGTTCCGAGACCCAAGAAAACTCCCATAAAGATCTTTTTTTTTTTCTTTTCTGATTTTTATTCACTTGTTTTGGCCTGTTTCATCACACTTTGATCACCATCATCATCACTTTCAGTAAAAAATGATCATTTGTTAAAATGGCGAATCCGAAGAGGTTTTGCCTCTGCCTACTCCTTAAAATGTTACCAAAATGGGCGACGCAAATGTCATTCACTTGGTCTAATTCACAACTAGTGTGCACTTTCTCAGGGTGTTTTTTTTCCAATCAAGCCCCGGAACAATTCATAGTGGCACAACATCACCTCCTCCTCCTCCTCCTCTCCGCTGCTCCCCTCATCTCGTGTTTCACCTGCATCCAGATCATATGACAGGTTTTCTTCTCACCACTACATCCTACTTAGGCCCCGTGATGAAAAAACACAAAACCAAGCACTATTTCAGGTGAAAAAAGACACATATGAAGCACAATACAGTGCGAGTTTCATGTCTACGTTTCCAGTCGGTCGGTGAGTACTGCGCTCTCCTCTCGGGAACTATTTTACTCGCAACCCGAGTTTTTGCTCATGAGCCAGTACAAAAATTTTCCCGATGTCTTCCTTGTAACCTGAGAAATTCGTACGCCGATGTGCTCGGAACCCGGCGTTCCACTGCATGCCGTCTTGGTGCAAACCAAACATTCTGAATAGATATTTATTAGTTTACTGAAGGCACATTAGTGAAAATATTAGGTATTTAACCATACTTGTGGGTTTGATTTTTCCCTCATGGCGAGTTAAACAGAATGCACCGGTACCTTTTTCTGAAATGTTCCTCTGCTTGAGAAGAAAATGTTCTGACAATAGTTTAACAATCTCTTTCACTTTCATTCAGGCTCAAAAAAAATTTGAAAGACAAAATTTGACCTGAAAAATTGTTTTGACTTTTGACCATATTGCCCAAGTGTAGATTTAATTCACTATCAGATTACAAACAAAGTACGTGCCTTACTTCCTGGTCAATGAATGCTTGATGTTATTTTCAGTTTGTGTGGTCACTGAAATATTAATAAATGACACAAAACCAAATGAAAGCGTGATCAGTACGCCAGCCACTAGAACTGCTCAACAAAACGAACCAAAAAAAATGAAAATCTGATTACGACAGCAACCAAATCGATTGATTTATCATGCAATTGACAATATTAAATGGAAACTATCCGAGTTCATCTGCATACTCTTCGACTTTAGCTTGTTCTCAAATGTAGAAAAAGCATTACAGGGAATTTGGTGAAACAAAAGGAGCTGATCTGACTTTAAATGTGAGCATTTATAAATAGGATTCAGAATAGTCAGTAATAATTAACATAGCAGTGTTAAAAGAAGATTTGTTTTTTTAAGTATTCATAAATCTCTTCCCTTAAGATACTTAAACATTAGTCATGTCATCAGACGCCACCGGCTCCAAACTTCAGCATCATGTTCAGTCGCTGTGTCACATCACAACCCTTTGAACTGAGCACGTTAGTTCTGTTTCTGAAGGGGGGGGGGAAAAAACACTCAGGTTTTACACGCCTCTGTTCAGTGCCACACACACACACACACACTTCTCTTTGCTGTCGCGATCATCGCTGGTCGTGTCGGCGATCAGTCAGGTATGAATGTGCTCGAGGCTTTAGGAGATGCTAAAACAGGCTGCTGTGCGGTCCACGCGTAAACGTTTACCACGAGGCTGTCACCTGCTATAATTATGTTCAACTGCGCTGCCAGTCATCAACGCACAACCGTACAGCCAATCAAACGCCACGACACTAAATAGAGCAAGCAAGAAGCCTCGAAATCAAGAAGCCAACAACCGTCTACGTGGAACTGTTTTTCCAACAGTCGTTTCACTGGCCATCAATTCTTTTGATCAGTTTTTTTAGTATAAAAAGGTTTCTAATCAGATTTTTCCACGCAAGACAAACACAGAACAGATGGAAAGACAACAAACACCACGCATCGAACAGCAGGGTTTCATTTGCATCAGATCTGTTGTAGAAACGACGGTTTCGGTTCATGTACTGGTTCACTTAGTTGAAGGACTAACATCGCAATCGGTCATTGTAACGTGAAGGTGAGAACGCCGCCACTTCCACGTGTTCTGTCGTGACACGCTGTTACGCTGCGTTATGTTGCAAATCACACTCTTTAGCTCCACGGTGCTTTTTCCAATGCGCCGCAGACGCAGGCAGGTCGTCTGCACGAGGTCAACACGAACAAATGAGGAGATGAGTGAACACGGTGCAAAACGGGGAAACTAAATTCTGACCCGCAAGAATTCCGGACAAAAGACGAGCTTCTACCCAAGTGACAACCTATTTCTGTTGATGAATATTCACACCCTACGTCCTTTTTGAGCGACTGAACCACGTTAAATTCTGGACTTTCTTGTATGGGCACTTTTTAAAAATTTATATTTATCAGTCTTTTTATTGTTGTATTAATAGGAACTAAATCTGAATGGACTGTTTTGCAGTACAAATAATGTGTAAATCTGCTGGACTTCACAGAAGATTTGGCCACGTCAGTTAAAAACAGAAATGCAGTGCATTAATGCAGTTACGCCAAAAGAGGGAGCTGTTGTTTAACAAAAAGAGCAACATAAGGTGAAGGCATGGAACCGTTTCAGAAAACCGTCTGCATCTCAAACTGTAAAAAGGATCAAACTATTTTAAAAGTTTGCTTCATCGACATTGGAGGGAAAAAAAACATTCTCTCTCTTGTAAATAAATGTGCAGATGTTTTCAGGAGTTTTAAAATGTCTTATATTGTCAATAGTCAGTACAGTGCAAAAGTTTGGACACACCTTCTCATTCAATGCGTTTCCTTTATTTTCATTACTATTCACATTGTAGATTCTCAAAACTATGAATGAACACGTGGAATAAAGTGTGAAATCACTGAAAACACGTCTTATATTCTAGTTTCTTCAAAGCCGCCACCCTTTGCTTTTTTGACAGCGCTGCAAACCCTTGGTGTGTCTCAGTGAGCTTCATGAGGTCGTGACCTGAAATGGTTTTCAACACCACTTCAGGTCACGACCTGAAGCTCAAGAGAATGACAAGATTGTGCAAAGCAGTGATCAGAGCAAAGGGTGGAGACTTTGGAGAAACTATCGATATGACATGTTTTCAGTTATTTCACACTTTAAGTACATACATGATTCCACGTGTTCATTCGTAGTTTTGATGCCTTCAGTGAGAATCTCACTGAATGAGAAGGTGTGTCCAAACTTTTGGCCTGTACTGTACATCCTGCAGAGGTGACGTACCTTCTTGTTGGAAGAGCTTTGGCGTGTACAACCTGAATCCAGGTTGTTGTTGGGTGCAGACACATTGTTCCTTAGCGAGGGAGACCGCAGCCCTTCCTCTCCTTCCTCCTCCTCCTCCTCCTCCCTCCCGCTCTCAGCCGAATGTTCAAAGTCATCACTGTCTTGGTCCATCTCTTCCTCGTCCTCCTCCTCTTCCTCGTCTTCCTCGTCCCGCTCCTCTTCCTCCCTTCCTTGCTCCTCCCCTCCCTCTGTCCTCTCCTCCGTCTCCTCCTCCTCCTGGTGACTGCTGCTGTTATTGTTCTCCTCCTCGTCCTCCTCTTCCTCGTCCTCCTCGCCGAGCGGCTGGCCTCGCAGCCGCCTCTGCTCGGCCCCCCACATCCATCGGGCTCTCTTCTCGCCGCCGTTCACTTCGTTGGGTTGGCCCTCTCCGTCGTCCTCCGCCTCCTCCTCCTCCTCCTGCCGAGGGCCGTTGCTGGTTCCCGACTCGCTCGGTGCCCATGGTCGTTCTCTCTCGCCATCCACTTGTGATGCCTCGGGCTGAGAAGAACCAGACCAAAAAGGAAAGATAACAGACACAATTCATGTGAGATGGTCTGGTGGAAAGTCCAGTCTTCTGAGTTACATGTAAATCCTCGGATGTTTTAACCCTCGTCTGGTATTAGGGTCAAATTGACCCATTGTCATATATTTGTGAAGAGAAAATGTGTTGTTGTGTGGGGGAAAAAAAGGAACAAAATCATCATCAAAATGAAGAGCATACGTAAAAATGAAAACAACAAACAACATTGAAGGAAAAAAGGATGAAAATTATCTTTATATTGAACAAAATAATTCAGAAAATGAAACAAAATACAGTGGTACCTCGGACAAAGAGCTCGTCTGACAATGACAAATCTGGATACCGAGGAAAAAAAACCACAAAAAATTTACCTCTGACAACGAGGTTTTAACCAGATAAGTAATCACTTCTGGGTCTCGGCCGAGCTAACAGCCGTTACCCAAGCTAACAGAGGCTAGCGGCTAACAGCAGTTACCCGAGCTAACAGAGGCTAGCGGCTAACAGTCTCTTCGGATAACGACAAACTTGGATACCGAGCGCGACGCCGGAACGGATTAAACTCGTTGTCTGGGTTACCACTGTAATCATTAATAAATCATCAACAAAACTGCACAAAAAGAAGCAAAACTATCCACGAAATGAACAAAGAACAAGTGGAACAAAAATAGCCAAAAAAAATGAACAAATGTGAAGGAAAAACGGTCGTCATGCAAAACTAACAAAAGAAGCAACAAAATGAACCACAAAAAAAAAGCAAAAAGAAAAAAAAAAAAAGTAAATGAGCAAAAATGTACAATATGATGAAGAAATGGAGCAAAAAAAAGTTTTAAAATACATTAAAAAAATAAACCACACAAATGAACAAATCACCCAAAAAAAACGCATAAGTCTGTTCTGTGATAAAAAGTTACTCACTACCTCAAGTACTTTTATTTATAAGTACGTCTACTTCCTTTTACTCCAGTACTGATTCTACTCCCTGACGTTTCCACATCACACAGCTTCTCTTTACAAATATATGACAAAGGGTCAATTTGACCCCAAAACCACATGAGGGGTTAAAGTTGTAACTTTACAGATTTGCAAAAAGGTGTGGTATGGTATCATTTATTCAGCTTCCAATCCAAGTAATTTCTTAAAAAAAAAAAAATCCTAACATGCCATGATTTCTTAAGCTTTCAATTTTCATCTCCTCCAATGCGACGACGGTGTAACTTCCAAACATATCGAATGCACATTACCCTTTGCTGCAGCTGCTCTTGCTCTTCTACAACTCGATTCATGTGCTCATCTTCATCCGCCTCGTCTGCCGCCTGCTGGGGTGCCCTGGCTGTGGAGGAGGCGTTACCTCGCACCGCCGGACCCCCCGGCCCCCGACTCCGCCTGCTGCTGCTGCCCCCCGACAGCAGATCCTGGTTCATTTCCAAAAGCCAGCTTGCTACCTCCTGCACCTTCGCTAGGCTGTCTGAGGAGGAGAAGGGCTTGACATGCTGCAAGAGGCACAAAAACAAGAAGAAACAAATGGTTAAAATATGTTGACGCTTGCTCATCTCTGCATTGTGCATCTAAGATTAAAGCAAACAAGGCCTTAGGAGTATAAAGTGTGACGTCATCAAATAGCTCATGTAGACAATAAGATGCAAAAATTACAAGTGTGAATTATCCCCCTTTGTACTTCGTATTCCCTTTAAGAATCATTAACAGGACAATAACAATGGGCAGCATATTTGCACAAAATGGCTCAGTGCTCATTTAAACCAGTGGCAGCGACTGTGTTTTGGCTTCAGATCGGACGGCGTTGGACACTGAGGGCAGACTAGCCTTGAGAACGACTCGTGTTCCGGTGTCCACCAAAGCCAATAAACAAAGTGCAATCTGTCACGTACCAAAGAAAGCAGAACGAACCACATAACAGTCCGACACCCCAGGTCCCAGCGACACCTTTTAAAAGTACACTGTGGTAAAACCAGCATGTACTGTGTGTACATCTACTCCCCTACGGTTCCAAAACAAAAGCAACTACACAAGGGTGGAGAACTGTGAAAATCCCATCGACCGTACATATAACTGGACAAAGTGACGTCACCCATTAGTTTGTGAAGGGTCGCTTTGAGGTCAATCAGGTCGTCACTTCCTGGACGACATATTGGAGCCAAAAACAGGATGTGACCATATTTGGACAGACAGCAGCAGGGCTTATGACGCATTCATGCCAGGTGACTCATGGGAATCTTATATTCGCTGCTAGCTTACTGCCAAGGTAAAACTTCACCACACAGTGTCAAACAAAGTCAAATGACATGTTGTTAGTGTAAACAGTGTATGTCATGTATAAGTATGAACATACTGAATAAATAGAACATATGAAGGTCTGAATCGGCCCAACTGAGCTGTTACTATAGCGACATGTCAATCAAACCCCAGCATGGCAGTGATTTGTTGGATTATTTGCTGTAATATCTTAATACCGGAGTAAAAACTTAAAGATGGATCATCATTTTACTTATTAGAGGATCCAAATACAACGTTTGAGACCATGATGACTCAGGAAAAAAAATTACTGGCTTAGTATTTTCAGATAGAATCACATGTATCTATAGTAAAAAAGCTTCTTGGAGCCAAATGATCGGTTCCCCAGTGGCCAAGTGATGGAATTACAACTTAAAATTACCGCATTGGCCTCAATGAAAAGCCCCGGTCGTTGACCCTTGGAAAAAACCTATTTCAGTGATACCTCAACCTTGACAGCAGTTCCCAAAACCTCGCATACGATCTCACATATTTTACCACGAGTACTACTTAGGCCGGCCGCACACACAAAAACGAGACTCATCTCAACTCAACTCTATGAGTTGAGCGGGGATTTGTCATGATTGAAGGAATCTCGCACACAGCTGCAGATAGACAGCACGACACATGCCTGGGAACTGGCGCCATCTATTGACAGACAGATAGATAGATATACTTTATTGATCCCACAAAAGGGGAAATTCACATAGTAAACAGTGATTGCGTTGTGACACACACGTCCACCAATGATAAAAGTCGCCAAGTCGGAGTCGTGACCGTCGCACATCGCCGAGACTGAGTCCTGGCGATTCAACATGCTGAATCGGCACGATTTCTGTCGGGACGTCGTCAAGACTGAAAAATCTGGGTCGGGAACCGCCAGACATCAAGCCAATTTCCAGTTGAGTTGCGTTGATGAGTCACGTTTCTCTGTGTGTGGCCGGCTTTACAGAATCACATCTGAGTGGGGGTGGGTATAAACCAGCTTAACAACTAGTTTCCATCATGAAACCTTCACTTTTCCAGAGTATCATGAAACAGTGTTAGATTGTGCATCACTTCCATTTTGTGCCTGTTGCAGATTTAACACTTGAGACAGTGACAGCATGTGCAGCTCATCTTTTGTAACTGACGAGGTTAAGGGTCTACGTTTGTGTCGTTACAGGGCAGCAGCGTGTTCAGCCCAGAACAAGGAGCTGCAGAGAACAGTGGAGCAGCTGGAGAAACACAACATGTATGATCTCCTTTACATGTCAGGATACATGCAGTTACTGTCAGCCTAGGGTTTCATAACACTTGGACCTCTTATGCTGACTCCAAACATCCACACCTGACCCATGGAAGTCCAAATCCAGTAGGGATGATGTGGCGTTTCCGTCGTTTCAGGTCCCTCGTGGCTCAGCTGCGGCAGCTTCAGTCTCTGATCAAGCGGACGGCGAGTAAAGGAGCCCAGACCAGCACCTGCCTCCTGGTACGAACCCCACTCCACCTGCACCCTAGTGGAATCAGCCAATGAAATGTGCTCCTCTGCACTAACGGACTATGATATGGGTCACAAATCTGAGATGATATGCATTTTGAAAGACTCACCAAGTGGAAAATGTTGCATATTACAGATATTTTACTGTTAATGTACAGTTTTCCTTTCCAGTAGGGCACAGGTGTTAAACTGATGTCATGGAGGCTGAGACCCTGCAGGTTTTCTCTCCAACCAGCCACTAAAGCAGGTGATTTCACTGATTAGCTCCTCCCCTCAATTTGACGGAGTGCTGATCAGTGAAATCACCTGCTTTAGTG
>JAQQAE010008525.1:0-15156 GCA_029823295.1 Pseudamia nigra | reverse complement strand
CAACTTGACTCCTCCGACTTTGTCAATTCCCTCTCACCACCACTCTGGTGCCCTGCTTCGGTTTGTTAAAGTTTTCCGTAACACGTGTTACACACATTATTTAAAATAACTATTTTAGGGCTCAGGAACATGTTTTATCATGTTATAAAGCACAGAAACTTGATTGTTCATGATATGTTTCCTTCAAATGCAGCAAGGACCACCACCCAGGAGAAAAACAGCAATTAAACCCTGCAGACCAGCACAGCCTCCCAGTTTCTTACCAACATTGTAGGCATTGTGGCTGTGGATATACAGGTGGTGTCCTTCCTGAGCCTCCTGCTCCACCTCCTCCACGGTCTTTGAGGGGTTTAGAATCTCCTGCACGCCGGACCCTGGACACAGACAACATGTAAGGACAGGAATGTTTACATTCATCAGCATGGACCTCTTCTAATGTCACACTTACCTTTAAGTGTTTTCACACCAAATATGGTTTCATCATTATACCAGGTCGGAAGTCCGAGATGCTGGTCATATGACCTGCCAAGCGGAGCTTTTTGATTGGAGGGGTATCCTTCCTCGCTGAGCTCTTGTAACTTCTCTTGAAATAAAGTCTTCTTCGCTGGATTTAATAAACTCGAGGCCTGTCAGAATAGAACAGAACAAAATAGAACAGACTTTATTGTCGTTGTACAGTATGGTACAAAGAAATTTTGAAACGTGTAAAGACAAATTTGTTTGGGTGGCAAGAAGGTGTGTGTATAATACAATATGTTGTATTAAAATACACATTTAAACTTTTCATGCACTATGTCCAGGCATGGAAGAGTAATCTGTTGCTTTTTATGCTGTCTATGGAGAATTAAGAAGAAGCAGTGCAGGGTCACAGCAGTTCAGCAGGTACGACACACTGAGGGTCAGAGTCAGCCTGAAATCGCAGACCACCACCAGGGCACTCCTAGACTGCATAGTCAAAATACATATATGAAGAAATTAATTTTAAAATTAAGTATTTATTGTATGCATATGCACATACAGTATTTATATAAGGAGCATAGGGTGTTCTTATTGTTTACATTTGCACTTTAAGAATATTTGTGGATTATTTTCAGTTTCTAGTACAGCAACAGGGTGACTTATTTATTTGACCAGGCAAGGCATTAAGAACATATTCTTATTTATAATGGCAGCCTGGCAAAAGAGCCCCTGGAAAGAAGGGGAGGAACCTAAATGCAAAAATAAGAAAAGATGATTTGATTGCTGTTTTTTTTTCTCTTTTTTTACTGTTTTGGCTTGGAGCTCATTTCATGTGTATTTTATTTTTCCACACGTATTGACTATTTGGATGATTATTTTCAATTGTGTATATTTAGTTTGGCTTATTTTTGTTCAGATATTGATCACTTTACGCTTTGTTTCCTCTCCATGCCGACACTGTAGATATAATGGAAGGATAGTGCAAACATTTTAACAAGATAGAGCAGCAAATAAATAAATAAATGGCCAAATAGATAAAAACAGGGCCACTAAGTTTGGATGCTTTCCACATGACATTATTTGTCATAGGCGTTGCCCAAAGTGGCTTGGGAACTGTATTGAAACCTTGCAAGGAGGCTGACCGGTTGGAACTCACAGGAGAGGAAGATTTAGTTGTGACACCATGAATGAGGCTGCTGGGAACATCTGGATCATTAGCTTTCCCATGATGCACTCTGATAGCTCCAGGCTCAGGCCGGAAGCTGCTGTGATACTTCCTGACCACAGGCGGAGTTAGAGGCTGAAAGATATGGATGTATTAAGACGCATCAGACAATTACATTCATTCGTTGTAATTACTTTTAGAGTTGTACTGTTAATGGAATCTCAATTGCATTTTGCTGCTTATTTTGTTGATTGCTTTGTTAATTTTCCTCATGGTTGATTAGTTCATTTAGTTTTTTTTTGTTTGTCTGCTTTTTTAAAAGATTCTGTTCACTTTGCAGTGTAATTTACAACAAACACACTGATACAGCACGGGCATGCATATAAAAACATATGGAACAGTAAAACACTGAATTTTTATGTTGATGATGCCTTCTTAAAGTTGCTGAGAACATTTTGAATGTAGAATGTATAATTAATTTGCATTTACTTTAGTATTTTCAAAGTGTGATATTAATAGTTTTGCTTAAGTAAAGCATATGAATGTCTCATCCATCACTGTGTAATGTCTCTTATATGATGAAATATGGTTAGAAAAAAAGGACAAACCTTCGACTCTTCTCTCAAGCAGGTCGCAGCCCTCTCCCCTACAGGTTTCAGCTTCCCAGCCTGGTGTGAGAATAAACATATTGAGTAAAATGAATATTCTTGACTGTTCATTTAGTTATTTAACAGCTACAGCAGTGGCTCCAATAAATGCTTCCAGCTCAAGAGCCAGAATAGACATATAGCATCTCATGGTTCACTTCCATAATACTTCTATTTCTTACTACAAACTCCACATATTGTATGATTTTTGTTTATTTTACTCATTAAGTGTAAAAGATCACAAGAATAAGAAAAAAAAACTGATAAAAAAGAACATGAAAATGACCAAAAATTAACTCAAAATACTTTACAAAAGAACAAAAGTGAAAAATAATAAAACCAATGTGAAGAAAATTAAGTATTTACAGTAATCCGCAAAACTAACAACAAACCCACACAAAATTATCAAAAAATGAACTCAGTACTTGAGAAAATGAACAAAAAATGCCCCCAAACAAACAAGATTAAAATGAATTAAGTCAATCAGCAATAAATAAATCCGATAAGAAATGCGTGGTCCATTATACTCTTTTGTGGTAGCTGATATTGCTGTCTTGCAGTGGGTGCTGTACCGGTGCGATGTGTGGACAAGTGTCTCTGTATTGAATTCCAGGTGAACTCTGTCCGTCTGTCCTGTTCATCTTGGATGCACACCGACAAACAGCCGTGGTCTGTTCCTTTTTAGCTTTATCTGTTAGTCGCGCTCACTCATTCTAGTAAAGTTTGGTTGCTACACTGAAGTCTCTGGTCCTTCACCTACACTCAGCTGTTGTTGCTGTTGTTACCTAGCAACACGGACGTTTCTAATCATCCATTGCCGAAATACAAGTCTAGCTATGATTTCAGGTTAAAATACAAGTCTGAGGTGGGTATGTAACTTCAGCAACACTATATTTGTATAACTACTTATAAAAACAGCAAAAATTTCAAATTTATTTAGTTCTTTTATATTAGGCAACACACAGGCTTCATATTAATATAGCTATGCGTTTTTTCTGCTGTCGTCAAGTTATTGCTTGTAGGGTTATGTTTTTGTTTACTTGAAATCCAAAGAGTTTATTTGTTGGGAACACATTCTAACATGCGATTGGCCGGCGGCACGGATACGTAGGTGGATTGTCAATTCCAGTCATACGATCTGTCATCATCCTTCGCACAATGCGAAAAGGGAAGTTGAAAGAAGTGGGAGAGGGACACGGTGAAGCCTCATGAGATCTTCTGCTGCAGCAGCTGATTGGATAGTCGACACACTGTGAAAACATAGTGAGGTGCCACAAATACTCCCCAGGAGTGACATTTTACGTTCACCTGCTTCCTCCTCTTGGTAGGTGAGTGGCTAATCTAAGTGTTAGCTCGGCAGCTAATGGCTGTGGAGGGCTCCTCCCGATCCGGTCACTGCTAAACAACGTCTGCTCACTGTCTATTATCTGTTTAGCTAACGCGGCTAGCCGACTCCAGCAGGGCCAGGCTTACTAGCACTGTGGTACCAACCCACACGACAGGTGTGTCCGCAGTAACGCTGGCTAGTCCTGCTGAACCAAGCGACACAAACACATTGTCCACCGTGTAGCATAATAAACAGCCGGGTTTATGTTCGCTAGCCTGGTAATAAGGTCACTACATGAACGCTAATGCTAGCTAGCTGTCACTAGCTGTACACACCCAAACCTGCATCATCTGTGTGTATGCGTGGGACTTGTTATATACACGGGAGACGCGCTGTTTATAGCTGTGGTTTTTGGCCACTTCGAATTGGACCTAAAAAGTTAAATTGTGAGATGTGACAGGCAGCGAAGATATTAAGCTAAGATAAACATTGTTGAAGTAGCCAGCTAGCGTTGTTGCTAACGCTGTGTGTCGTTCGAGTGCTAACGCTAAATCCAGCTAGTCAACAACAACACAACACGTTATTTGTGGCGAACTGTGTCGTAACACGACTTCGACGAAGTTAACAAGGATTATTTTTGGACTTGTACTCATTGTTTACTAACTTGTTATTACACAGGTCTGTCAAAGTCAGAGCCATGTCGTTGATGGAGCTGATGTTGTTATTTTTGACTTAATGTTTAATTCCAAGACTTGGTGAGAAAAGTTGTAACCTAACATCAGAAACACATTGCCACACATTTATGCCCAGATCCATTTCACACAAATCCCCTTTGTAACGCACTGTAATAGCTTCACATCACTTGGCCACAGTCGTGAGTTGCCGGAGGTGGTTGTAACAAGTTTCCATAGTTTGAGAAGTTGGTCAAATTACGGGAGAAGCTGCAGTTGAGTTCACAATTGTAAGAAAAGTGTAGCCTTTTTTAAAAGTGTTACTTTGAATACTGTTTTTGACACCTGGCTTTCACTGGTATGTGTATTTCATGTCCTTTCTCTGTGATCATTGTATTATTATAGGATTTTTTGCCTTTAAGGTTTAGAGTCTTTGTTTTATCAAACATACCACATATACTGTACTTATGCTACCACTTGGATTATGTGGACACATTTTGCCAGCAAAGGGCAGCAGCTTGTGTAATTACGTGTCTATACATACTCTACATATATACATACATGCTGTGACATATTTCTTATATTCAGACTACACATCTGAGGAAAAAGGCACCACCTCTACAATATAGACCAGATCTTTCTTGTGTAAAATTATAAGAACAAGTTGTGTTCGCACATTTGGAACAGACAATTATTACACAATAATAAAGAGAAACCAGTTTGATCATACACCTGCCTGTTAACAAATCACATACAAAGTAGTACTATCAAAATGTACAGGTGTAAAACTATGTATGCTGTTTATCTAATTTGGTGGAAAAGCAACTAAATGTAGAGTCACAACTGTGTGTGCACTTTTTTCTCCCTCCATTGTTATGGTGCACTACAGTTTGACAATTTAGTTCTAAAGATATTTACTGTTTTTAAAGACTCCTGTTTTATTCCTTAATCCTACTATTTCAAGGTGATGCATTTTATTTACTGTCAAAATGTAGAATATTTACACATGCGCAAAGGTAATAACAGATTTCAAGTTTCACTCATAACAATGCTTTTATTCAGCCCTTCTGTTTTCATTCTTAATAATATTAATGTGGTATTTTCTGAGGTTGTTATGATGCTGAGAAAATCTCATACAATTGCAAGGTTGTTTACAAGTATTTCTTTAATATTTTCATCTAAGGATGTCCTAAAATCTCCTTTAAATGTAACATATGTAGAACTGTCTTGTAATGCATGTAGAGGAAAAATTTAAATGATTGTTACTACAGACAAAAGCAAATGCTCCTGTTAAGTAACAGTTTGAAAATTCATGAGTATTTCCCTTCAGGTGACACTGCTTATTTTTTCCTCTTTGTTAGTTATTATTCATCGTTGTTGACAGTACACGAGCATCCCGAGGAAGAGACCGCCGCGCGACATGGCAAGTAGAGGAGGAGCTACACGACCCAACGGGCCGAATGCTGGCAACAAAATCTGCCAGTTCAAACTTGTGCTTTTAGGGGAGTCGGCCGTGGGGAAGTCGAGTCTCGTACTGCGATTCGTCAAGGGACAATTTCATGAATTCCAAGAGAGCACAATTGGAGGTATGAGGCAGGAGGAAGGCAAATGAACTAAATGAGTTATTAACTGGATCTGGGACATATGGGCAAAACAACATAAATATGATTTTTTTTTAATGGTTTAGTTCTAATCAGTTTTAATGTATTTCTCTTTATATGAGCTTATGAAAAAAAGTAACAACAAAAGCAGCACTTGCAGGTTCTCAGCGTATGTTACTAGCTAAAAATGTGTTAGTTATGTTAATTTAGGGTTATTTAAGTAATTTTTAAGTAAAAAATGCAGAATCTTCTGATTGTAGCTTCTTAAATTCTTAATTTCTTTTCTCCTCTTTGACAATGAACTGAATATCCTTGTGGAGGGAAATGAAGCAAGACTTTTGAGGGTCTCACTTTGAGTCTTCACAAACATTTTCCAATGTTTTTGAGACAAAACCATGACTTGATTAATGGAGAAAATGATCAACAGTTAGAATAATCATCGGGTGTTGTCTTAGGATTTTAGGATTGGTGTTGAGCAAGAAAGGTCTCAAGAGGAAATGTCAATCTTGATTTTGTTATTTAGTCACATTTCCACAATCTTCATTTTGTTATTTAGTCACATTTCCATAATCTTCATTTTGTTATTTAGTCACATTTCCAATGTATAGTTAATTCAATTTGTTGATCAGCCAAAGTTACAACTGTAGAAAATTTACTGTCAGAAATGTTGATGGCAGCAAGAGCTTCAATCGTTAAAGGAGGCATGTTGTGAAAAACAAGATTTCATGTCAACATAATGCATATCTAGGGGCTCTAAAAATAATATTTAAGGATAAGAATCCTTACTGAAAGGAAGAAAACCAAAACTGCAAAGGTTCTCTTTTCAAATACCTGATTCTGAAAAAAAAGCTGTTTACATTTCTGGATATTTGAGGTGTTCCAGCAATGCAGACTCACCAGAGCCACACAACTACCCTGACAGCCAGGGATAATGTGCCAGTGAGTCTAAATGATAGAATCCATAGCACAGACATGGAGAGGGTGTGGCCAGCATTTATATTTAAACAGACACTGAAACAGCCTGTTTGGTACAAGACTGAAAACAAATAGGATATGCACACAGTAGAACCAAGGATTACTGTGGTGGTTTGAGTGGAAATTTAAAGTACACTGGAGGAATGTGTGCCGAGTACGGTAGGGCTTCATTAATTGATTAGTAATTACGTATACAATTAATAGATACCTGTTTTGGTGATTGATAATTGGTTAGAGTAGCTTCAGTCGTGAACTAAAAGTTTAAACTTTCTGATTGCAGCTTCGTAAATGTGAATGTTTTCTGGTTTCCCTCCTCCTGTATGGCTGTAATCTGGATATCAGTGGATTTTGACCAAATAAGACTCACTTTCACAACTGCCAGACATTTTGTCCAAAGATAACTTTATGTAACTTAATGAAAATAAGTATCTGCTGCAAATGGTAACAGGGAAGTGTTGAAGTGCAGCATATATTAGACTAAACATTAGACCAACATTTCTCAGTGCTCAAATGCTGCTCAAAGTAGAAATCAAAGTTGACTGGATATTGCTGTCATTGCATAACATTACCTTTACCTAAAGAAACACCTGTAGACATGAGGGCTTCTCGTCTTATGTCTCACTGATCCCAGTGACAGTAATTTTAAAAAAATCCCTCAGCACACATTCAGACTGAGATTTTGTCAGTGGTACTAGGTTTCTTTTTTGCCAAACCAGAAATTCTGCACTGAATCACAGAGCTAATCCTCCAGAGCATCTCCTTTCTCCAGCGTTTAAATGAATTATCTTCTCCGAAAACCCACTTTGTGTAGCGCAGTAGCCATGGAGCCATTTGTCACTGGCTCTTGTGCTTTATGCCCCCTCTGCAGCTGCCTTCCTGACCCAGACAGTATGTTTGGACGACACAACAGTCAAGTTTGAAATCTGGGACACAGCCGGTCAGGAGCGCTACCACAGTCTGGCTCCCATGTACTACAGAGGTGCCCAGGCCGCCATCGTGGTCTATGATATAACAAACGAGGTGGGTAACAAGCTGCCATTCTGTCATGTTTGCATTTGATTTAACATCTACAATATCTGAGATTTAAAACCATAACTGAACATAATGCTAATTTTTTTTTTTTTTTTTACTTTCGACTTGCTCCTGTATGTTTGTTCATTTTCTGCAATATTTTGTTCAGTTTTTGCTCAGTGTGTTAATGCTTTTTTTTCTATTTTGTTGAATTTTTGATTGTTTTATGCAGTATTTACTTTATTTTTTTGATCAGTTGGTACTTTATTCTGGTCATTTTTGCTCATTTTGTTGGTTATTTTTTAAATTTGTTGATTCTTTTTGTTCCCTTTTCTGCGAGTTGATTTTTAAAATTTGTTTGCTTTTTGATCATTTTTGTTATTATTATTTTTTTGAGGGGGTGGGGGCTGAATTTGTGCAATGTTTTGGTTAATATTTTGTTTTCTTCATTAGTTTGTTATTTTGTAGTTCATTTTTGTGTCTTCTCTTAATAGTAATCTTACTTTATTTGTTCTTTGTTGATGCATTGCTGCATTCCAAACATAAATCTAAATTAAAAAAATCTTTATGAATAACAGATATATAAAATGTTAGATGTAGAATTATATACAATAAAAAACATGGCGATGGTATGGACAAGGTGCCCAAAACTTAGTCTTAAATTTGATTTTAAAAACTTTTAAAAACATTAAATGTTAAGCTTCTGATGCCTTTAGACACATCGTTGATTTAAATGGCTTAAGCCTCTTCTTAGACTCAGAATAGGAAGCCCCAACCCCAAATAAGAAAGTAGTTAGGACAGTATTGAAAATGAAAAAAAAGTGATATTTTATGTTCTTTTACAGTAGACGTATTAACACTCTCTTTCCCTATTGTGTCCCCCCTCTTTTTTTCCCCCAACTGCAAGACACAAGCTCAGTTCGCTGCCGTTTGTGAATTTCCCTTTTTTGTGGGATCAATAAAGTATCAATCAATCAACACAGCATTGACCTGCCTCATTTAATTTTAAAATGCACATCCATCTCTGACATACATGCTGCAAGACATTCACCACTAACATATTTACCACTGAGTAAAGTATCCATTTTTTTCACAACACATAAGGGACATTTTTGGACTAAAAACACAAAGTGATGTCTCATTCTTCCTGCAAACATGTCTTAATATGCAACCGTTTGGGGTTCATGTGTGGCTTTTTATTGTTTGAATATGCCTTTGGAATGTCTGCATAATGTGTTTTCTTCTTTCAAATATCCATTCTTTCAGCATCACTAGTCCATTACAGAAGATGACATGACGTTTGACCCCACACCATGATAGACCGTGGACTGGTTGTTGGTAACAGTCTGGATGGCCCTTTTCATCTTTGGGCCAGAGCACATGGCATCCATTTAAAAAAAACTAAATACTGTCAGTTCTGACCACAGTGGTTCTGCCAGCCAAAGATGAATGGTGGTTTTTGATCCAGGGTCATTTGAGATCATAGTGCTCAGTTTCATTGTGCAGCATTGTCCTATGTGCTGACATGATTTAAATTCCATGAATCTTTTAATTTGGCTTGGCAAACTGCTTCTTTGAGGAACATTCTCTTTCAGTTATCTCTTGTTTTATCATTAACAACCTGGAATCCTTGGCCCATCTTTGCTCGTAAACTATAGACCTTTCACACATGCAGCTTTTGTACTAAATCATGAATACAGTCACCTGTTTGAAATCACATTGTTTTTACATTATTTTCTCCCACTTATTCTTAAACTGTTGCAGCTTGAATGTCAGGAATGTATGTAAATGAAAGGAAGTCAAACAGACAAAACTTGGAAAGATGTTTTTGTACCATCTACAATGAAATAAGTTAAATGAAATTATAACGTCCCTGCTTTCTTATTAAATTTTTTAGATTAAATTTCCGGTATAGTCCCAACTATTTCTTACTACATGTAAACAAAGACAAGAGTGTCTTTGTTTATATGCACACAGTTAAAAGACACTGTTCTTACTAATCCTACGTGACTAATGAACTTACGTAATACACAAATGCTGCTTCTTTCATGTGGCCATAACATGTTGTTTATCATGCCAAAATATGGAGAAGTAGTCAGAGCCACTTTCACCATTTTGCATTTTTGTGTCGACATATAAAACACAGATGTTTGGACTTTGTCAACTGTGCTAAAACTCTTGCATTCTTTCTACTCCTTCCGTGAAAAGTTTGGTGTTACAGTATTTGCACATATCCACAAGCCTCTTGATATCCCAAATCTTTGGTAATGATGATCTTTGATTATGTATAAAATCAGGTTGTGGTTCTTTGCAGCTGTAAATTTAGGCTTTTTTGCTCATACATTCTCCTGCCTGAAGAATGTTGGTATGTGTCCAACCCAAAGAGCTGAGTGTAAACAGACAACATGCTGCTAAAACCTGGATGACAGTGACAGTCTTAAATGGAAATAGGATATGCTGCTCATTTTTTCTATGTCAAGTTTAGAACACTGTCATATTCTGAATACTAGTGGAATGTTAGTGTCTGTGTACACAATGCCACAAAGTTAATTTACCCATAAACTTCATCATAGTGTTTTTCGCTTCTGTTCTTATTTTTAAGGTGCACAAAGCACTTTCTGCATGTCTACAGTGATCAAGATACAAAATCAATTAAAAAGCTCAAAGAATCAGTGTTGGTAAATGCATTTATGAACAAATGAGGGGAGGCCATGTCCAAACAGCAGACCTGTTGCATCTCTTAGGGCACATTCACACTGGTGCTTTTTGGTCTGATTTAAACAAACTCTGGTCCACTTCCACAGAAAGTACAGTTTGTTTGGAGTGGTGTGAACGCTCATTCACACTCTGTCACAGACCAAACAAGAAAAATCTGGTCATCCTGAAAATTGGGGGTCTGGGTTCACTTGCAAGTAAACCCTCTTGTGGTTCGCTTACACCTGCAAGTTTGGTTCGTTTGGGCTAGTGTGAAAGTGGACCAGTTTGTTTTGGTTTGGACTAAAGAACGGTTCGGTACGCCTCCATCCGAACTCCAGTGCGGTTCGTTGATGGTGAGAACTCTGTCTGGTCCCAATTCGGTCCAGCTGTCTGTAATGTAGCACTTTTTGGTCTACTAAGGCTTCTGTAGCAAGCTGTGACGTACATTTCAAAAAGCTAGTAAACTTCTCTATGTCAGAGTCTTTTGATATGTTTTCTCCGTGCCCAAAAAGAAGCGCACAGTGTTTTCGACCTGATTTTTCATGCTGGAACAACAGCAGTATTTGTGCTTTTTGCACAAACAAATGATAATAATAAATCACCACAAAAAGAAGTAAAATAGTACCATTCATTATTCTGAAATAAAGCTAAATCTGATATTTTCGTCTGCTGGATTTTTCCCTCTACAAATGCTGTGCCAATTTCTCACTTACGTCACCCAAAACACAGTATTTTGTAAACAGCACCACCACATGGTTGGGGGGGATATACAACATTCATAGTGGTTGGTTCGTTAGCAAAAACACTGGTATGAATGTGGACCGAACTAGTTGAGAATTGCATCATTGTAGCGACTTGTGGATCCAATCGAACCACTGTACCGGACTAACAGGTGTGAAAGCAGCCTTAGTTCTGCTGCATAGTCCCAGGCTGCAGGGGGACAGTGATGCACCAAGCTTCTCTCTCTCTCTCTCCCACCATCTCCCTCTCTTCTCCCATCTCTCCCTCTTCCCAGGGACAGTAGCTTATCATGTGAATTTTGTCCTGTTTCCATCCAAACGTATCATAGATTCTGTCAGAAAACCAAAAAAGAAAAAGCATTCAAGTGTTTCCGTCCACAACTGTTAGTGAATATTAAGAGCTGGTGCTTCAACGTCACCATCATCATGGTTTTAATATTTGCTTTTAAAAGTAGTACCAAACCAGTGAACCAAATGAAACCAAAGCCAAAATCTAACATTTCCATTTACAGCTCTTCACATTCACTCTAATATAGTGTTTTTTTTTTTTTTTTTTTTTTTATTTTATTTTGTATAAATTGAAGTCAGTGTAGATGGATCTTTGTTGCTCCACACATGTAGATACACATGTTTTGCTATAGATCTGCTTCCTTTTCACTTATTCATAGTTACCTCTCTCGTACTGATATGCCAACTTTTCCACTTCTCCCAGTTGTTTTTTTAAATTTACGGCCGTTCAGCCCAGTCCAGCCCCAGAACAACCTGCATCAGGTTTCAAATGACATGTACACTGGATTTGACAGAGTTTTTAAGTAAAACAAGTTAAACAAGTTACATTTGAAGTCTGAAATGTAACTTGTTTAAACCTGCACAAACCCTGCTTTATGTTAAGCAAACATAGTGACAAATGGTTGGTTTACTAAGCTAGCACTCTCTTGTGTTTGCTACATAACCCCATATGTGTTTGTTACAGATTGGATGTCTTCAGTATTAATGTATCATGTTGAAAATAATGTAAACTAGAGAAGGACTACTGAAGGAAAAGATGTCCCTACTTTTGATTGGTAGTGTGTAAATTTTAAGTGGCCTTGTGTGCTGTAAAGTAAAATTCCAGTGTGGACTTCATTGGGACAAAGTGAATCCCTTTGCTTTCAGAGCTTAAGCAACAAGCACATTTGTTGCATTTTAACATTATTTCAGTGTTCCTTTAAAAGTACCCTCTGACTTCCATACTGCACAGGAAGCTTCTGTTGCCTCAAGACATTTTCATTTGGTTCATATCATAAAGGCATCTTTTTTAATGAGGCTGCATCATGGGCTTCATTCAGGATCAGCAGAAGCTCTGTCAGACGTTATACTAGGCCAAGTGTACTGCTTGATCTCGAGTTTCCATCACATGGCTCTTATTGTTATTTTAACCTACTGACTCACCCCCACACCACCCCTTCTCTTCTCTCTATTTGTTTGCCAGGAGTCATTTGTACGGGCAAAGAACTGGGTTAAAGAGCTGCAGAGACAAGCTAGTCCCAATATTGTAATAGCTCTCGCCGGGAATAAGGCGGATCTCGCCAATAAGAGAGCACTGGACTTCCAGGTTTGTGGTGTTTGAATTTTCATCACTTCCGCCTCTATTCTTCACCAGTTGAGCTGAATCTGATAAAATATTCCCTAATGTTTCTTTCACTTTCACAGGATGCACAATCATACGCAGATGATAACAGCTTGCTTTTTATGGAAACGTCAGCAAAGACCTCTATGAACGTCAACGAGATATTCATGGCTATTGGTAAGTGACTGTTCTGCAAAACCAAACTGTACAATGACCAGATCAGGGTATCCGGTCTTATATTCAAACCTTATTTCAAGATCTCACATTAGGATACTTAAATTTATATTTGCTCAGCTTGTATGAGCCTATTAAATGGTTTAAGGGCTCTGACAAATGTGTGTTAAGTGTGTTGATTTGATGGTTCTAATGGCCTCTTTGTAACTCTGCAACACACTCTTTGTGCTGCAAATTGTTTTAGCTTGTAGTTTGTCCCGACTGCTTGAACATCAGGGTGATCTGACATTCATGTTTCATGGTCACTGTTTTCTGAAAATATAGTAGTATTAGTAGTTGGCTTATGTGAGCAGAGCTGGTTAGTTTAAAATTAAAATTTAAAAATTGACTTTTTAATATCACAGGCAAAGGTTCCAGAGTCAGTTGATGCAGTCACTTAAAGTGTGATTTCAAAATGTTATGATACATGTGTGTTTTTCTCAGGAGGTATAGACTGTAGCATGCCTGTTAAGCCGGCCGCACATAGAGAACCGCGACTGATCCCAACTCTATGAGTCCAGTCGTCTGGTACACACGACTGAACGTACGTCGCACACAGCTGCAGATTACCACCATGACTCATGCCTGGTAACTGGCACCATCTATCGACAGTAAACATTGATTGTATTGTGACACACTGTCCACATATCCAACCATTACAAAAGTCGCGAAGTGGAGTTGTGATCACCGAGACTGAGTCCTGGCGATTCAACATGTTGAATGGGCATGATTTCTGTCAGGACGTCCTCAGGACTGAAAATCTGGGTTGGGAACCACGTCACATCAAGCAGATTTCCAGTTGAGTTGAGAAGAGGTGAGTCGCGTTTCTCTATGTGCGGCCAGCTTTACCCATGAAACACTGCATTCTTATCAGCTGTTTACCTGGTGAGTCCTGTCTCCATAGTCTGTTTACTCTCATAGAGTATATGCGCAGCTCCTTTATATGATAGAACTGCCCCAGCAATGTGTTTGCTGTTTCAGTAAATGCCAGCTGTAGTATCAGCTCAATTATAAAAGAACAGACAGATGTTGGTGGTTCCCCTCAGTCCCCTTGTCGGTCTTGTGTTACAAGCTTGGCGTCATCCTTCAGCTCTATCCACTTCCTGCAGCACGCACACACGGGAAATCTGAAAATGATGTCAGGGGTCAGGGTGACATTTTTGAGCCTGACCGAGGTGTTGAATTAATTCACTTTTGCTGTAACGTTGGTGACTCTAGGCCTCTCCATTCAAGAGTACTTATGCTAAAAAGCCAAACTTTGACACCACCTGCCCCCTCCACCATAACAGTGAATGCACAGGCAGGAAATCTGCCCAGCAGTTTGCCCCGTGGCTGATCTAACATCCCTGTCTCAGTGCTGGTCAGACACTGGTTCCAAAGGGCATCACAAAAGGAACATGGTCATTTTCATGACTTTATTTTTACACAGTCGAAGGAAACAGTGTCACAGAAGAAATCTGAAAAACAAATCTTTGCATCTTTAACATCCTTTTAATTCTTTTTTCATATTTTCTATCATATTTTCTGCCTAATTTGAGTAAAATTTGTCATTTTCATTATTTTGTGTCTCATTTTTTGTCTTTTTGCATTATTTTTGTCTTGGTACATCCTTCTTCATATTTTTTTCCATCATATTTTTTTCTTTTTCACTTTTGTTTTTTTTATTATTATTATTTTTAACTTCTATCCAAAGCTAAAAATCTGCCTTCAAGCCTTTACCACTAAGATTAGACTTTTATGGACTTTGTGTCACGCCGGGAACGAAGCTGACAGAGCCGAGACTCAAACGCCAAACACAGAGTAGATTTCTCACAGATGTTTATTACAAAACACACCAAGATTTACAAGAGCGGATGCGGTAATTGTAAACGAAGTTATACTAACGAGATATGTATCAATATATAGAAATATATAATTCCAAATAAAGATATGATCGATATAATAATAATAATAATATTAGCAATAATCATACAATATAATATCAAGGCGACGGTACCAAAGGAGAGGGCAGAAAGACAGGTCTAAACCAAAGCGCAGAGTC
>JAQQAE010008524.1:0-15157 GCA_029823295.1 Pseudamia nigra | reverse complement strand
TAGATCTTTGAGTCCATCTCATGAAAAATGGGATCAAAAACAAAAGTGTTGCGTTTATATTTTTGTTGAGTGTAGTTGTAAAAACCCCATGTCTTCCAGATGTGAGGAGAACTTGTGTGAAAAGGTAGTTTTGTTTGTGCGTGACCTTTTGACCCTGTAGCTTTTCTCTGGCTGACCATGGATTGTTCATTTCTTCACTTTGGAAAAAACTCTAATCAGCCAGGAACAGTCAGATGTCAGTTGTGTGAATCTCCAGCCTTCACAGGGTTTTTCTGAGAACAACTCGTATTTTTAAATGATTTTTGTCATCCATCGTGGACTGAAGTTTAAAGAAAGGATTCTCATTGTTTGACTTGTTACGTTTTGCAGCTCTGGACGATCAGGACAGCGCTGTGGACGACCGTGACAGTGACTATCGCAGCGAGACCAGTCTACCCCCGCGCTACCACACGACCGCTCAACCCAACTCGTCAATGCACCAGTACCCGATGGGACTTCAACCGCAGCACCACCACGATTCCTGCACAGACTCTGTTCACAGTTTTGATCTGGACTACAGGGATCAGAGAGGAAGCAGGTAGACGGTGTAAACCACAATCATACGACTCACATATTGGCACCATCTTCCACTGATTGTTATTACTGTGCAGTTCAGAGCCCATATTTTTTATATTCAAGTTGTGCATAGAATGTACTTCTGTGCACTTGTGTATTGTCACGTCCCGCTGAGACGGCAGCAAATCTGCCTGTTGGGACTGGTAGGACGTTGATCCAGATAATTCTAAACTGTCACAAAAAGAGGGATTTCAGCCAGGAAAGTCTCAGTGTAGTTGTTTGTTTTTGTCTCGGCGAGTCGCTTCAAAACGCATCGCTGAGGAGATCTCTGTGCCGACGGTGGAAGGAGTAGGTCGGCAGCAGCCACGTCTTTTGGTGGTGCTTAGAAGCTTGGTTGAATGGTTGTGATTTAGCATGAATTCCTCATGAACACCATCATAGACTGTACTGATCAGGATTGGGCATCCGGGGTCTACAGTCGGGGTTTACAAAGGCACAGAGCATGCACACATGGGCACAAACAGTGTTTTTTAGACATTTACTCCACACCATGAGCTAAATTAATTCTGTCCACTATGTGTGATAATATTGATATTAAACTGAGCAATGCATTTGTGTCTTTACATTTGCAGGCAGCCTTCTCATTGCTAAACTTGTTTCCTTTGCATTTTTCTCGTTTTCGCTTCTTTTCTGTTTCTTTCCCTCTTGCCCTCCTTTTCCATTCCCTCGTTTAACCCTGTCCTTTCCCGAAAACAGATCATTCAATCAGAAAGGAAGAGTTAGAATCATACCTGTCGATTCTGGCATGGGTTTTGAAGACTGGGAAAACAAGTTCAAGGGGCAGAGCAAGCCTCAGCTTAGCGACTTCTTCCATGAGGGGGAGGACAATGTGATCGTTGGAATGGGACCATCCTACCCTGAGCCTTCACACAGCTCTGTCCATCGAAATACTCAAAGTAGCACGCCCCTGCATGCTGTCCACCCTGAAGGCTATGACACTATCGATCGTCGAAGGAAAAAAAAGATGAGGGATCTGGGAGGGTTCTCGGGTACAGACATGAGAGAATTGTCATTTTCTACTAGTGAAAAGAGAGGGGAGCTGTTTCGGCAGCAGCTCGCTGAGATGCAGGAAGAGGAGGAACGTATGACCTCTTGCCTCAGGCCATACAAAAACGGGCTGCTTTACAAGACGAGGATGTGGGCAAAAAACGAGCTCGACAACACTCTGGAGCACTATGTGGCATACAAAAAAGAGCAAGATGCTAGAACGAGGTCACGCTTTGAATTTGATTTGGATAATTCTGAGGATCTCCACTACTCTGTAGGATCAGAAGAGCATATCAAAGATGTGGCCTTCATACCAGATGACGTTCACACAGAGAATACAAGACAATGCAAAGACCGGTACTCTCTGTCCTATGATGGCCACTCGGAGAACTCTCAGGGTTTTCGAGAATGGAAGCATGGGAAAGCTAAAATTGGTGGATGGGCTCCAGAGGCGATGCTGTCTCCTGTGGAGGAACCGATTGAGGAATACGTAGACCCAATGGATGAGCTCCAGTGCCTCGTTGAAACTGTTTCTGAATACCTCGCTGAAAAAGAAGAGGAAATAAGTAAGTACGGATCCCTTCCCAAATCAAGCAAATCTAGGCTGTCATCTCTGGGTAGCAACAGAACAGATTCCTTTGGAGATGACCAACAGAATCCCAATAATAAGGATTCAAGGGGTGATCAGACACAATCACAGAATTCTGGCCAGGGTATTTCAGGCGTGAAGCATGCTATGAGCTCCTTATTTAGTTCCCTTACGGACAGGGTTGGAGGAGGTGCTAAACAGCCAACAACAGCTCCGCAAGCCCCACCTGTACAACCTTCACAACCCTCACAATCCGGACTCACAAAACTGTTCTCCTTTATTCCGAAGTCAGCAGGCTCAGCTCCTGTAGCAGTTGTATGTCCAGTAGAACCTCCACCTGAAAAGCCCTTTGCTGTTTTGCCTCCTCACCACCTGCACGATGCCAAGACACAAGGACATAATCAAGAAACAAAAGCTTCGGTGAGGACTCAGACTCAAACCAGTGCCAAGGAACATTCACACATGCAGGAGTCTTCATCCAAGCCGCAGAGTGTTCCAGCAAACTCAGATTTGGGAAAATTTAATCCTTTAAAGCTTTTTTCAGCGGATAATACACATGTAGAATCATCTGAATGCAAACAGACGAGAGACGTCACTTATTCCCCGTGGGATGAAAAATGTGGTCATCAAGAAAAACAGCTGACAAATGAAACAGGTGTAAAAGTTGAAAAATCAAGAAGTTCTTCCCGAGACGGAGACTTTGGGCAAAACCCAGTTAAAAATATGTATGAAAGACAAAGTCAGAATGTACCTGCTCCAGAGTTGGCAAGGAAAACGTCACAAACAGAAAACACTAGTTTATTTAGCCCTTTAAAAAAGTCATTAAGCTCATTGATCCCATCTGCCACTCCTGCCCCCCCTCAAGGTGCCCCACCTGTGGCAGTTTATCCGGCGTTTCGAACCACAGAGGGTAATGCAGCTGAGGACCCGTCTTTAAGTCGCGAGTTTAAACTGCCTTTCCTCTCGCCTGAAAACGTCTCCACTCAGCAACCCCCAAAAGCAGAGGGAGACGTATTGTCTGGGTTTTTAAAGGTCGTATCCAGTGAAGACGTCAGTGCCTCCAGGAATTTACAGAACCCTGTGCAGTCACATCACATGCAGACTTCAAGCACCTTTACGCAAAGTTCTTCTGCCATTCCTTCAAATCAACCCCAGCAAATCACTGACAAAGGATGGTTCTCGAGCATATTTAATCCTTCATCTGACTCCCCTGGAGCAAACCAGAATATTATGAGCAAGCAACAAACCCAAAACAACCGAGTGCCACCGGAGTCACACCCACAGCATATGTCCGATCAGAAACCAATGGCAACGCCTCATAGTGTGCGACATAAAGCTCCCAATCAGCCTGAATCACAAGGTTTTTTAACCGGACTTTTGGGGAGCTCTAGTGATAACATAACCTCTAATCAACCGAGACAAGGAGGGTTGCTATCTGGTCTTCTTAAATTTGGTTCTACCAGTGATCTTGCAGGAAGTATGCCACAACAGCCTCCCCATAATTATCAACCACCTGGGAGCAACCAACCACAGTTTCCTCATCATCCTCCCCCACAGCCAAACACTCAAGCTCCTCAGACAGGTGGGCTCCTTACAGGGCTGTTAAAGTTTTCGTCAACAGAAAGTATACCACATAATGTACAGCCTGTTGATGCCGAAAAATGTCATTATTCAGGTCATCGGCAAACTTCGGATGAATCTCAGCATAAGGACACACAGCAAAGGGGGCTGTTTTCTGGCTTTCTTAAATTGGCGTCTTCTGAGAATGCTTCAAGCGCGCAAACAGTTCAGTATCATCCACAACACGGCGGCGTACAAAATAGTCAACCACTTCCTAGCAGACAGAATACTCAAGGTCCAAACCGAGGGCCTCACCTCAGGACGAGAGCTTCAGTCGAGCGAGTTCACCAACAGGACACAAGTAAACCAGGCTTTATTCGACAACAGACAGTACCCCCCCGGCAAACACCATCCCGGCGATACGGGCTTTTTTCTGGTCTGTTTAAATTTGCTTCAGCTGATAGTATTAACACACAGCAGCATATACAAGCTCAGCAATATGAAATGACTTCAAGTAAATCCAGCCATGAACAAACAGGGGTAAGACGTATTCCAAGTTCAAATCAAGAACCAATTCAAAACACCTCATCACAAAATAAAACTCACTCAAGTGGTTTGCTCTCTGGAATATTCAAATCATCCCCAGGAAATGTGACTGAGCAACAGGAAATGATCCATGAGACCCAACAGCATGCTAAAGCACCATACAGCCAGACTGGAGTCCTCTCAGGCTTATTTAACAAGTTAAAAAAATCCTCTGAAAACACTGATGCGACGTGTCAGACATCAACACAACAGTCTGTGCAGCACAAATGTAGCAGTTATGGATTAGCAACGGAGACACCACTGCAAACTCAGTTACACATTACAATAAATCAACAGTCATCGCAACAGTATGACGAGAAAGAGAAACATACCTCAAGATCTGCACAAGGGTTTTTATCTGGACTATTTCACAAGAAGGAAGGTGAGAAACCTTGCCTTCAAAGGCAGCGCACGGAACAATCAGCACCGTCATCTCAGATCACAGCATTGCATTCAGGTGTACTAACAAATGCTACCTCACGTTTCGGACGTGATACCAGTCATAACAGCTATACAGCACCTGCGCCTGCTCCAGGTCGTAGTAGACATGCCTTCGTTAGGACACCGGTGTCAATAGATGCTGAGAGTTTAGACCTTAGAACATCTGCTACATTTGCAAGATCTCTTCCAAGTCAGGCATCATATTCTTCAGTTGGTTTAGGTGACTTATCTGAACTGTATTATCCTGGCTCGGCTCAGGCAGCTCAACCAATGACTTACAGTGCAGGGAATATTCTTTTAGAAAGACATTCAAATTCTTTCACAATGCAGCCATATGTTGGTACACCCTCTCTTCATGGAGCTACACAGCCACATCCTTATCAAGTCCCATCAACCCCGTTCAAAGTGAGTAAATCTTACGACGAAAGCCAGTGGATCCATCAAAGTGCTATATGGCAGCATTTTCAGAATGAGTCACTGAATCATCAGTTCGGTATAGAGGGACAGTATGCACAGAGCTCTGAAAGTGTGTCATTACAGACTTCACCACTTCACTGCAGTTCCTCAACCATCACTCAACAATTGAACACCTCTAGACCATGGCAAGAGCAAACTGGATCATATAACTTTGAGGGAAACAGGAATAATGACACTTATCCAAGTAGAAGATTATGGAATAGTTATGAAGACTTGGGGACCATAGAATACCGATCTAATGAGGAGGGTGCATTGAACCTAACTACCAATCAGAGTAATACAAAGGTGGGGAATTATGGTAGCTCTTACAGCTTGAATAGAGTATCATATCATGAAGGCCACTACGAGGAGAATGCCCCAAGCTTATCATATTCAGCAAACTGGCAGTACGGAACGGACTTTGGAGACCCTCAAATTGTTAACACTGATGATGTGGTCCATCGCAGTCAGTTTAACTTGAATAGACCTGTAGATTCAAACTACCCTCAGAGAAACTACACGGAGATGGATGACTCCATGTATCTCGAAGACACTGAGTGGTATCAGCAATGGCTTTCACTGTTGGAGCAAGGCATGTGGTGGCCAGCAGAAGATGGTGACTGTGGCTACTTTGTTTACACAGATCATGAGTACATTTATGCCTTGCTTACAGATGCAACGGGTGAATATGTATATGCATGTGCCCCTGGTGGAGAGTCAGCGGGGCACAATACACAGAATGTAGATCGCATTCCCAGTGCTTGGTTGCACAATGAAATGGTTTTAGTTTGCGGCTTTAAAATTCCACTTTACAATGAGGATGAACTTCTTTGGCTGCCTGGTCAAGATCACAGGGAATCTCAACTTCTCAATGCCCCCCTTGATTTGTCTGCTGCCTACAGAAAAGGTAATCAGATCATGAATTTAAATCTTGAGCAATTCTCACAAATGTTTGAAAATTCATTCCTCGCACAAGGGGACAATGGTAGGGATTTCACATCTTACAGATTAAACAAAGTCAGGATGGATCCAAGACAGTCCACTTATAACTATCAAGATCCTTACCAGGAAGTTATGGATCTTTCATGTCACAATGGAGACCCAAAAGGACCTTTTTGGAATAACCAGGGAATTAAGACATTTCTTGCTCAAAAGGTTGCAGTTTCTCTGAACTCTACACTAACGGAAAATCCCAATCAGCAGTTACTTTACAACTGTTATCAGCCCTCCCAACAGAGGCGTTCCTCTATGGGGGTAACAGTTAAGCATGTGGACGATGTATCCGAGGAAGAATGGAGGAAAAGGGTTGCTGCAGGAGAACAACAACCTCATCGTCAAGTCAAAGAGATTTCTTCCCTGATATCCTCATTTGTAGGCAAGACATCAGAGGTAGAAACGAGCAGAACGAGCACGCCATCCGGCAACCAGATATCTCAAACACAGTCCTCTGAAAAGCAGAACATTCTTTCATCAGGTTTTCAAAGTCTTAAGTCAAAGATCATTAAAGATGAATCTAATACTGTTGTTACCCACACAGAAAGTACGCAAGAACAAATACAGAGACCAACTCCCAAACAGGGAAGAATTTTGCCCACGGTACCTTCAGCCACTCCAGTAAGTCACCCCCCAGTACAGTCAAGTGCACAGAAGCCCAGACTTTCACGACAAACTACAATGGTCCAACAAACCGCACCCCCAGCACAACCAAGGGTCACTGTTCCATCAGAATCAAAAGAATCTTTAATTAAACCTGGATCATCTGGTCAGCTTGCAGGGGATGGACCAGTAGACAAGTCATCTGAACAGCGACAAGGAGGATTCATGAGCTTTTTGAAAACTACTGTAGGAATAGAGGAACCCAAGCCAGAGCCACCGAGATCTTCTCAAACTTCTCTTGGTCAGCAGAGCAAAACAAATGGTAGTACTTCTCTGACAGAAAATACAATTACAAACAAAGAAACTGCAGGAGGTTCAAATCTCTTTGGATCAATCAGTAGCCTATTCAGTTTTGAGCCCCCTCCACCACAAAAAACACAACTGAGGCCTAGTGTTACAGAGGGTTCACTGGCATCAACACCTAAACCTAAAGGTATACAGAGACAAAAAACCATGGACCAAAGTGGTCCTCGGATTGTTCACAGCCAACCACCCAACAAAAGTGTGTCACAAGTATTGCCTCCAAGTTCCTCCGTGGGCCCAACTGCCACCCGATCAGAAAATATGCCACGGACAGGACAAACTAAACAAGATGCTGGAACTAAACAACCTGGTGGATTGCTTGGATTTTCTATTGGTGAAATGCTGACGGGATCAACAGTTACATCTACACCACCTACAGTTCCACAAGAACCTTCTCTTGGTAAAAGTGTATTATCATTATTTAGTGGTCCAGATCCTCCACAGACTGACACCAAAACTGCATTGCAGCACCAAACGCAGGCGCCAGGTGCAGCTCCACAACCTTCACAGCAAGAATTTAGGAAGAGTTTATTATCAATGTTTGGGGGATCAGGTCCTCCACAGCCCCAGCCTCAAACCAAGTCAAACGATGAGATGCCGCAAAAGAGCGCTCTTCCTCCCAAAGACCCTCCAAATATTGGGTTTCTTTCTATGTTTGGAAGCGCTAACGTCCAACAATCTCAAACCCAAACAGGATCTCTTCTAGGGGGAATTTTGCCTGGATCATCAAGTTCAACTGAAAGCCCAATGAAAGGACTGTTTTCAGTGTGTAGTGAACCTAATCCACCTCAGCCACAGCCACCGACAATTACATCTCTACAACAAGGCACAACTCAAACAAAAACTCAACAGCAAGGCGAACCTCAAGCACAGCCTAAACCACAAACACAGTCTCTTGGACAAGATCAGTCAACTACCTCTGTACTTGGAGGATTATTTGGTGGCTTGTGTAGCTCTACTGAAAGTCAAAGGAAAGGTGTATTTCCCAGTACACCTCAAGCACCAGCAAATATACCAACAGCACCCAAAGAAACTGACAAAAATATGTTCTCTGTCTTAAATGATATTACATCACCTGCGCAACAAAGTCCTAATTCATCAAATGCTGCTGCTAAAGAGCAAAGTTCTTCTCTACAACAAGGTTCTTCATATTTGCCTGTTACAAGAGTTCCTAGGCAATCATCAGCTGATGTCTCTGTGAACAACGCGACTCTTAACACTAGTGAACTGCATTGTGGCTCATCCACTGCTCCTACTGATAATACTACAATCCCTGTTACTGAGCATGCCACAAAAATAGACGCTGGTATTCCAGCGACGACATCACATTCAGAATGCCATAGTGTGGTGAAGCAAGCAGGCTCAGACAGTACATCCCAGGAGCCCCACCTTCCCAAAGAAGCTACAACTTCAGGCCCAGAGTCTCTTAACAGTGGACCAGGGCCACAGAGTTCATCTTCACAACCTGGATTGATTCCAGGTGGTATAGGGAAAAGTTTGCTTTCCTTGTTCTCTGGTCCTAGTACTGAAACTAGCCAGACAGGCCTTTCACCTACAGCGTCTGCATCAAGCTCTAATGACTCACCAGCCTTAGGTTTTTTGTCTGTGCTTGGTGGTTCGACTCCTCAGTCTTCTCCTCAAACTGGTTCTCTTTTAGGGAAAATGTTCGGTGGCTCTTCAGCTCAACCATCTGCTTCTCAAACAGGACCGCTATTACTAGGTGGTTTATTTGGAGGACCTACTCCACAAGCTGATCCCACTAAGACTGGTGGGTCAAGTCCTCAGGTAGGAGAATCTCAGGCAGGGACGTCCTTACTTGGAGGCTTATTTGGTGGATCTGCTCCCCAGTCTAGTGCACCTCAAGTTGGAGGATCAATTTTGGGTGGAATATTTGGTGGAACATCTACTGCGTCTAACACCGGTGGGGCAGCTCCTCCAACTTCAACACCTCAAAATAATAGTTCCCTATTAGGAGGCATTTTTGGGGTGGCATCCCCTCAAACAGGAACAGCACAGACTGGTACATCTCTGCTGGGTGGGATTTTAACTGGAGCTTCTGGTTCAAATGAGATACCCGGTAAAGGATTTCTTTCTGTGTTTGGAGGTACTGTTCCACCTGCCACAGCCACCACAACAGCAACACCTAAACCTAATGATGAAAATAAAACAATTTCTGCACCTGGTCCTGAAATTGCATCTGGTAGCACCATTCTGTCAAAACCCACTGATGACACCAAAACTGCTTCTGATGCCATGCTACAGCCAAAACCCACTGATGACATTAAAGCTACCCAAGCTGTCCCAGAGCCTTTAACAGATACTTGTACCAAAAGCATGGAGCAAGTGGAAACACTAAAGCAACCCAGCACAGTTGAGTCCCATGAGGCAAGCCCACCCAAAACTGATAACGGTGCACCTCATTCCCAGGATGTTGACAAGCCTTCTGTCTTGGCAAATGATATTATGTCTAAAGAATCTGAAATGAGTGCACCAACAGAATATCCTTCAAAAACAGACATTGTGTGTGGTCAGTCTAGTCAAGATATTGTCCCACACAAAATGGAAGCGGATACTAGGACAACAGGGCCTCAGGTCCAGGCTCATGAAAAACCCCCAGAGTCAGAAAAGTCTACTATTGATTCTTCGGCAGATAAAGTTACAGGCTTCATGTCCTCCCTCTTCAAACAAGCAGTTTCCCCAGCTGAAGGTCCGCAGCAGCAGCCAAACGGCTCCCATCTCGGACCAAGTGGAACAGGACCACAAACTACTGGTCAAACCGGGCCATCTTTATTAGAAGGTATCTTTGGAGGATCTAGCAACCAGACATCTTCTCCCCAGACAGCAGGCTCATTATTAGGAGGTTTGTTCAAAGGAACAGGTCCCCAGTCCGGTCCTGAAACCATTACCTCTACCATTGGAGGATCAGTGTTAGGTGGAATGTTTTGGGGAGGATCCACTGCTACACCTGGAGGTCCACAGGCAGGTGGATCATTAATAGGTGGATTATTTGGAGGACCTGCAGCATCAAATGCAACTGCACAGACTGGTAGTTCTCTACTTGGAGGAATGTTTGGAGGAATTGGTGCTCAGGCTGCAGGGACACAGCCTGGAGCATCAATTCTTGGGGGCTTAGGTGGATCTCTTTTTGGAGGTATTGGACAGCCAGCTGAAAAAATGACTGCTGAGCCCAAACCAACATGTGTCTCAATGCCACAGCCCCCGATTAAGAATGAAAGTGTGCCAGCTAAAGGAGTTCCACCTGGCACTGAGACTGTCACAAATAAAGTGGACACAAGCACACCAGATAATGCTCAAGCAAAATCTGACAGTCTGATGGGCAGTAGCGCAGTAGAATCTGAAGCTGCTAATTCAGAAACTTCTGCCGTCGCAGACACCGTAAGAAGCTCTTCTTTGGATGTCGCTCATGTTGATGGTGCGAAAAAATCCACTTCAGTTCTAGAGGGTGAGGTCATACATGAGAAGGCCAAATCTGAAAATTGTGAGAGTACAGAATGCAACAAATCAGTCCCACCCAAAGGACATGCAGAACCAGCTTCTGCTGTAGACGGGTTACCGCACAATGCAGCAGCACTTCAAGCTAACTCTCTTTTTGGCTTCATATCAGCACCGAGTGATGCAAAAATATCTCTTGGATTCTTATTTTCACCACCCAGTACTCTATCAGTACCTCAGACAGGAGAAGGCAGTGGTCTACTTTCTGGACTGAAGACCCTATCTGGAGGTCTGTTTCAAGAGGAAACAAATGTTGCTGGAAAACAAGAGCCAGCTACCGCTACATTATTTGGAACAAAGATAAGCTTCCCTTGGCAAACAGAGCCACCCAAGTCACCAGCTGCACCAGTTGTACCTTCTCAGCCCCAAACTAATGACAAACCAAAGGCCACTGTAGAAAAACAAACATCTGATGCCCAAAAAAGTGGACCGGTAGGTTCTACAGATGGTGTAGGAAAGCCCCATATTTGCATCTCCAGTCCTGAAGTAGATCCTTCAGCATCCCTGACCCCAGATTTAAAGGAAGGTCATATAGAAGCCTATCCCGCTGCAGGTCCTACCTCTGGAGCGCAGCTGGACAACCAGTGCAAGAAGGAGCTGTTAAATGCGAAAAGGCTAGTAAAAGCATAATAAATGGCCGTTTGTTGAACCATTTATAATGCACTCACATTTTGGTGAAGAATATTCCCTGTCCAGCTCTGCATTCCATCCCTACTAGTTTCATTTTATTTGCTCAAGGAAATGTGTGTGTGTGTGTTTTGTGTGTAGCACCATTATAAAACAGAATTCCTGAACAAATTTACATATCTCTTCCTTGACATTTTAACAGTTTATTCCAATTTGTTTGATTTTTAAAAATTCTTTTTCAGCTACTATTGCGTTACTATTTTGTGACTGTCATTATAATTTATACTATATACAAAACTCTATGTGAGTCTAACTTTTAATTGCTCACAGTTCCAAGTCATACATTTACAACTAAGTAACTTTACGATACCATAAGTAAATTTTGTCTCAAGGTGACAAATTTATGTCTGCACAGCCATATTTGCTAGAGAAAATAAAGTTGGTGGTCCAGTGTTATATTTTATTTCTACATTTCTTTAGTTATTCTTATAATGTAAATTTTGTGAAATCTGGGATTCTGGTTTGTGGTGTGTACTTTTATGCGGTGTGTACATCCATTTTACCGTCATTCAGTGAATCATTGAAAGAAAAAACGTACTGTTACCACTCGTAGATAAATTGAGGGACATTTAAACTTTGCAATTTGATCATATGAATTCTTTTGTTTTGCCCCTTGAACATAAAATTTATACTGTACAGATTTAACAACATACTTAATTGTCCCGTTGCCTGTTTTTGTTTTTATTAAGTACTGCTTAACAGTGTAATTTAATTGTGTTTTAGTCTTTGTAATTCACACCATAAAACAGAGCCTTTTCTTTCATGTGGGGAAAAGCAGATGAATATTTTATGCATAGAAATGTTCAGAGTTTGTGTTTTATTTTTCAATGTGCCACAGCCTCCTGTAAGGTTGGGGATTATTTTAGGGCATGATGTGATGTATTACATTAACCCTTTGTCACCAAATGTGTCGGCGCCGACACATTTACGCGTCGCTTGCCCGGCGGGGTGGGGGAGGGGGGTGGCGCTGGCGGGCTCATGCTTCTGGTGTCAGCCGCCTGGCCGCCCGGCCACCGGTGGCCCGCGGCCCGCTCCGGGGACGGTGTCGGGTGCAGAGTTCGACTGGAGCGGGGCACACGTCGGGTGGTGGTGCGGGTGTCCTGGGACGAGCTCAGGGAGAACAGAAACCTCCCACTGTCATGGTCTGTATTCATACTGAAAATCAAGATCAAGCGAGCTTTTGCCCCTTTGCTCCGCAGGAGGTTTCTGTCCTCCCTGGGCTCGCCTTGGGACGCCTACGTTGCCGTTTGGCATGTGTCCCGTGCCAGTTGGACTCCCCCGCCTGGCACTGTCCGTGGAGCGGGTCGCAGGCGGCCGGGCGGCCAGGTGCTCGACGCTGGAGGCGGTAGCCCGCCAACGGCGCCCTCCCTGCCTCGCTGGATGGGTGGCACGCAGGTGTGTCGGCGCCAACACATTTGGTGACAAAGGGTTATACAATCACAGAGGATATTGAACAAAGGCCTTTAGTAAATGATGGCATATACTGTAGTGTGTAGTCTTTTGAATGTTGTTGAGTTTGTGTGGGGTGTATTATTTATTTATTATTTATCTTAGTCATTTTGACTTCGTGTATGTAGGAGTGTACCTTGTGCAACAATCCCACCACTCGCCTATCCCTCCATAGTGGACAAATGTAAATCCCTGATGGTGTTTAAAATATTTTTTCATTACATTTTGATCCCAGAAGCTTCCAAATAGTCTAACTTTACTTGTTTTCCACACTCCTCTCTTACCATTGTAGTCCAGTGGAAAGTAGTCGCTTCGGGTCATCGGGAAACTTGAGTCAGACCAGCTCGCAGCTTAGTGAAACCGGCCAAGAGAGCACTGGAGGGTCAGAGCTAGAAGAGTCCTCCCACTCCTACCACAGTATAGGCTTTCATCCTTCCAACAATGGGCAGCCACGCACACATGGACATGTCTCCACCAACGGACACGCTGTGGTTGGCGAAAAGCAGCTGTGCAGGCTGCCGTCGGAGGAAATGCGCAGCCTGAAAAGTAACATTCCATCTGACAGAGGGTCTACTAAACTCCTACGGTACAGAATTTTGTTTCTTATACTTCAGTCCTGTAGGTGATAATACTGAAAATGCTCTCTTCTGAACATTCCCATCTCCGAGACGTGTGATTTTCCTTCTGTCGATTGGACTGGAAATTTGGTTTGAAGACATTTCGCTACCTATCCAGGAAGCTTCTTCAGTTCTAAATGAACTCCTGCAGGCAAGCAGAATTTATCTTCTGTGGCTCAGGATCCACCCTTTCATCGTAAAAGGTGTTAGTTTCACCTGGGCCAGGGTCGTTAGGGTCTCTGTCCCTGAACAAAGCAGGGGTGTGGATGAATCGGATGCCACAACTGGATGAAAGGGTGGAGTCTTAGAACTGAAGAAGCTTCCTGGATAGGTAGCAAAACGTCTCCAAACCAAATTTCCAGTGCAGTTGACAGAAGGAAAACCACGTCTTGGATACTATGACCTGGACGACTGAGAATTTTCACAGACAACTTTCCTGTCTATGTGACCCAGGTTCCATGATGACGGGCCACCGTTACCCTTTACCACCGCCAGAATTCGTTGGTTGAAGGCCATCAATAAAGTCAGGGTCCAGCTCCGTGAGGTAGGAAGTTTTACATTTCGCAAAAGTCAAACATTAAAGAGAGCACATATTAAATACATGCACAGAGATACACAGACATTTTTGGTTGTAATTGGTTGAGTTTAACCTCTGTGACTAGTTATGATGATGCCATTTTCTTGGTACCAAAATTGGAAAAAAATGGTATGTGTACTGTTTTTTTTTTTTTTTTTTTTTTTTTAACTAGGGTTGGGTATTGTTTTGGATTTTTCCAGTAGCAGTTCTATATCAATACTTTCAAACAGTGCTAGTGCCATAACACTGTTTAAGTCAATACTTATTAAAGAAAAAACTGAAGACAATGGTAAAAACATTTAATGTCATTATATTAACACTTCAATCAATTATTATACAAAACCAAATCCAACAACAATAAACAAAATGTTCTTACCTGTTTTAACATCACGTGTGCTGTCATCATCATTTCCACGGCCGGGGACACCGGCGCCACAAATCGGCATGTTTGAGATCCCGTCACGCTTCGAACACGCAGCAGTCCTGCACGTTTCGCTCAAACCTCTCTTCACATGCTTCATTAGGTTCGATACGTTTCCACCTTCAAACGCTGACTGCACATCGCAGCGCAACACTCAGCCTTCCTGCCAAATGGATGGATCTTTTGGATGGTTGCTATTAGCTAAGTCAACTGAGCTAATTTCCTGCTTCTGTTCGTGCAGCCGACTGCTGCCTGTAATATCCACTGAAAACCACCAGAGTGCAGTAATGGACAGGCCGTTGAGCACATGAACAGCATTTTTTGCTCTGACTCACTGTGCAGCACCAAAATAAGGCCCTGAAAACGCAGTTGTGATTTGGCCAGACAGGCCAAACATACCAGTAGTGTAGCCGCGGAATGTGAGTCGGGTTTTCCTTGCCTCATCTCTGTTACATTGTACAGTACATTCACAATAGAAATTCATTAGGTCTTTAACGGAACCCACCGCATAATCTTCAGCTTAAAGCCTGAGAATACGGTAACAAGTCTCACCACCACACGTGAGATATGGACGATTCGTCTTCTTGGTGCTTGGTCTCCACCTCCTCTCTTTTCTTAGTCTTCACTCGTTCATTTTATCTGTAGTCATGGTGCTGTAATTGGTGCCTTTCTCTTGATTTAAGCCCATCACTCAGTGCTTT
>JAQQAE010008523.1:0-15157 GCA_029823295.1 Pseudamia nigra | reverse complement strand
TATAACTTGCCTTTCAAGATGAAATGTCTGTTCTTGGTGTCGGATTTTGTAAAATAAATTTCCCCCCAAAAATGCAATTTATAGACCAGTGTGACTTCCTGTATACACGTTTTTTTCTTCTTCATTATGCATTTTTTGGCTTGTGCGACTTACACTCCACAGCGACATATAGTCCAAAAAATACGGTACTTATTTTATTCATTTAGCTGCCTATTTTTTTTATATTCATTTCATTTTTTTCATTTCTTTGTTTAATATTGTTCATTGTGTTGATAATTTTGGTACTTATTACATTCATTTTTCTTTGTTTTATTTTCTTAATTTTTATTATCTCATTACTTTGCTTCATTTTTGCTCAAGTTTGGAATCATCATGGTCAATTTTTGTTCAGTTTTGTTAATTCTGTTAACTATTTTGTTTGTTTTTTTTATTTTATTGATTATTTTGTTTATTTTTGGCTTTTCCTTTAATACATTCATGAGGAAAATTGATACATTTACAATTTTCTGCACAGGTTCTTTGTGTTTCATAACTAAAGGATCCAGAGATGCTTGAATAAAATCATCCCCGCAGCATTCATATAAATCCTGCATCCTCAGTCAACACATTTCCTGTTTGGAGGGGTCACAGTGAGGGTCACGGGGGCAAACTGAGTTCATCTTCATGGTGTCTTCTTCTGCCTCCAAATTTGTACAAATCCATCAAACAACACTGACAATAGTAATTCAGTTTTTTTTAATAAAGAACAGAAAATTCTCTGTTTCTGTTGGATTCATGGAGACATACTCGTATACATCGTCACCAAAGCTCTGGAGGTTCAAAGAGCCAGACCGTCAAAAGCCGGGGACCAAGTCATGGTTCTCCTCCCAAATATACGCTGACTAACTGACTTTCATTATGACCCAGCGGAGAGTTTAACCAAAGTTCAGCCTGGGTTCAAATCCAGGTCAGAGTACAAAGGAAGTCAGAGTTCATATTGTTTTATGTCTGAACGACATAAACAGGACAATCCGTAGAAATGGAGTTGAATTGGTTTCACATAGCGACAATGTCTGCTTCATCAAAAACTCTAAACCTCAACAAACTACAGCTGCTGGGATCAGTCACTGGCTTTGGCACCATTGTTTGGTTCAGTCTGATTGTTATGCTCACAATGACGCTGATCAGGTCAGTACAAGAGAAACTTTATTTTCTAGGCACTGTTTACAACCACATTTGAAAAAGTTGAGCTGCTGGGTAAAATGGTTTGAAAAAATTAAAAGGCATATGTAATTGAATTCGTCACAAATGTTGAAACTGAGAATTGTCATTGGGTTTTTTTTTTATTGCATTTTCAGTTTGAATTTGACAGCACAGGGTTATGTTGCATTAAATTATAAATTCATTCTAAATCAATTCAGTTCAGGTGTATATTTATAAGCAATTGCAGTCCAAGATTATCTCTAGGCATTTCACAAATCAAGGCAGACACCTTAAAAGACTGCACAGAGCTAAAACCAACAAATTATCTATTAAAGAGCAAGTTCCTCTAACAGAAGAGAAATTTCTCCGGCAGAACCAGGGCTCAGAGTCGGCAGCCATCTGCCTCCACCTGTCGGGTTAGTGGACAGAGGAGAGACAAAAAACAAGAGCAGCAAGAATAGAACAACAAACAACACAGACACTGACCAGCAACTGCACATCAGAAACATATAGCTCCAGAACCAGCATCCACAAGTGCAAGGTGAACATCTACAGTACCATAGGAGGAAACTCTATATAAACCAGATCCACAAACACCACCACCTTCTCTGGACCCAAGATCACTTAACATGGACTGAGACCAAGTGGACCACTCCACATGTGAAATTCTGGACTGGAAATCACAGACACTGTGTTCTCCGGGATAAAGGGAAGCGCGACCATCTGGCTTGTTATCAGCGCTCTTCAAAAGCCAGCATCTGTGATGGTGGGGGTGCATTAAAACACATGATGTGGGTAACCTGCCGATTACTGATGCCGATATTAATGTTGGACAATATCCACAGGTTTTGGAGCAACATATCCTACCACGTAGATGGTGCTTTGTTAATTTCATCCAGGTAACATCAATCCACATTGTGCACGTATTCCAACAGCATGGATCCTTAGCAAGAGTCTAGGTGCTGCAGTTTTATTTGCTGTCAGAGTAAAAAGCAGAGGAAATGTTAAAGTTAAAACCTCAGACATGAAATCAGAGAACAAACAAAGAGAACTGTTAAACCACCTTAAACACGTCAGGAACATACATATTGTATTTTTATCTATTATGTTTTCACACCTGCAAGTTTGATCCAAAGTACAGACTAATCTTTTATTTTAACATTGTTTACATTTAATCCAGTTAGTTTTGTTTCACAGTACCATTTTCATCATCATCCTCACTAGCCCGTTTTTCCACTGCAGGAACTTTTCTCATTTAAAAAATGAATAGAAGCTATGAGAAGTGGATGGACGATGAGGTCCAGGGCTTAACGTACATATATGACATACACCAAAATGAACCCATGAAAAACTGAGGAACCTGAGGCAGGATTACAAGTCTAGATTGGAGTAGCACAACTGCTTCTTCCGGAAAATTGCAAATGGTCGAGGCTTCTTAGAGCTATTTTTGTTTTTTTAGTACCATGGCATGTTCTTTTTCACCTTTTCACCTATTATTTAATGTTGTATTAAACAAATTCTGACCTTGTATCATCTGTTAAATCGCATGGCATCAAAATATCAAGTAGTTTACCCCAGAATGAGTGCAGAGTTTAGGACATCTATAAAATAATAGAAACGAAAAAAGGAACATTCATCTATCCTAGTCCATATAGTAACAGTACTTTTACTTTAGTACTGTTTCTGTGTACTCTACCAGCACTGTGAACAAGCTATGATATAAATGACAGTGGATGAATTTAAACATAGTTCAGCTGTGGTGAGTTTAAGGTGCTCAAGGTATTTTATTTACATAATGTCATGGTCTTAGCCTGTCATCAGGAAAATATACCTACAGTACAAATACTGCACATTAATTGTAATTGGTAATGTTTTTGTGATTATGCCTTTTAAGATAAATGTATTGTTCTGTGAGGAATCAAGCATCCCTCATACGTCACCAGCCTGATTTAAATAAATTACCTGGAACTTTAGGATGCAGTGGAAACACAAAGCACGCAGATTACCAGGAATTCTTCTACACAGGTAAATAGATTCCTTGAGAAAGGTCCTCAACCCCCAAAATGCAGCTGCCCACCACTCCCCAAGGGGATGGGTCAAATGTGGAGGCAAAATTTTGTGTATGTATATGTACGTAAATGATAATAAATAAAGTTAAACTTAATAAAGTTCCCAGGAATGTTGGTGGAAAAGGTGCTTATGTGTGCTGTGTCTCTGTTTATACACCACATGCACAGGTATCAGGTGAGTATGATGAATTTATCTTTGTTTTCCAATTCTAAACCATATAAGACTGGATACTGGAATTAATCATTGTCAGATCCTAGTTCTGACGTGAGTGACTGAATTCATTTTATAATCTTTGACTCTACAGAGTCAGTTTCCAACTTGCACACCGTGATAATGGATGATCATCACTTGTATCACACCAGCCAATGGAACAAATAAATATCATCAGAAAACGATTAAAACCAATAAACTTTCACTTGTATGTAGTTTGGAGTTTGAAAACACGTTCCAAATATCCATTTACCCTGTAACTGTGCATCTAGTGTATAGAGGGAGATGCAGCTCATGCTAGTACCCATCCCTCCAGACGCCTCTCCTCCAGTTGTGTTCCTCATCACAACCGTGTCAGGGTACTGATGCAAACGTCATCAGTAACAGATGAAACAGACAAGACGATGTAAATGGGAAATGCAGTTGTCTTTGTCTGAGTCCTCCCAAACACCACCTGATGAGTATTCACACTCATTTTGCCCTAACGGCTGATTTAAGCATGTGAAATATAACGGTGTGAACTGTGTCGCTGCTTTCAACAGACTTTATTGTCAATGTCACAGGCGACAGGTGCAGAATGAGGCGCTGATCACCATCTACGAGATCCATGAGGAGAGGCTGCAGCCGGGCTTAATGGGCTGCTTTGTGTGTTTTATGACGCTCCACCACACACACGGATAGGTTAAAAAATCCAAATGAGATCTGCTGCACACTGTTATCCATAGGACAGACAGGGTGAGGGGAACGCACAGCCGCAGGGTTTCTCTTTACATTGAATCCGTCCATTTTCTTGTGTTTATTTTTTTTTTTGGAAATGACAAGGTTGGTAGAAAAAATCGTCGATGGCTACATTGACTGCACGGCATAGATCAGACATGAGGAGGAAGGAGATGGAAGAGGAGGATAGTGGGTTCAGCAGCAGGGCAACGACTCACTCTCTGTTCTCCATCACACACACATACACACACCCCGGGGGCACTCAGAACAGCAATGCATTAAGGTGTGTGTGTGTTTGATCCACCAAATGAGCAGCTTTTGGTCGCTCAGCTGCGAAGAGAAAGAAAGGTGAGCGCAGAGGGAGCGAGGCAAACAAGAGGGGAAAAACACACGAGAGCTGAAAGAGGAAGGAAAGATGACATCATCATCATCAATCCAACCCGGTCGTTCACATTATCTCCGGTGCATATGGAGAACTGACAAAAGGAGACAGAGATGGGAAGAGGGTAGAAATCAGATGAGATGAAGTCAGCGGGAGGCTGGAGAGCAGATGAAAAGGAAATGACAGAGAGCAGAGATGTGACATTTCACTGCTGTCTAGTATTTTGAACCCACCACACAGAAATTACATTTACAGTATGTACCGTACTAAATTACAACTGCAAACACACAGGCGTGGATTTTTAAAAAGAGATTAAACACAGTCCGAGACTGAAGAGGCCTTTTCAGCAGCTTAAAAATTTCAGCCGAAATGTGTTTTGAGCAGTAAACTGAACTCCATCCATCCATCATCTTCCACTTATCCTGGTCAGGGTCGTGGGGGCAGCAGCCTGAGCAGAGAAGCCCAGACTTCCCTCTCCCCAGCTACCTCCTCCAGCTCCTCTGGGGGGTCCCCCACGTATTCCCAGGCCAGTCGAGAGACATAGTCCCTCCAGTGTGTCCAGGGTCTGCCACAGGACATCCTCCCAGTTGGAGGTAGTTTTGGCGACCGGGGATTGGAGCACCCAGGCGTCCACCTTTGGCTACCACACAAACCACACAGCACCGGATCCTTATGACTTTTCCTGCAGGTGGTGGGCCCACAGGAAAGTAAACTGAACTTTGTCAATTAACTCCAGTGAAACACAGCAATACTGGTGACACAACACATTTGACAAATATGCACAAATGAAACCAGATTTAATCAATGAAACTATTTTAATTCAATATGCATTACAGGTCAACTTATTAATTTTCTTATGGATTGAACAAATACTGTTATATGGCATAGCTGTTACCTGCTGCCTTCACTGGTTCATTTGTTTTGTAGGGTTGAACCCAAGGGGCAACAACCGGGGCTGTTCAGTGAGGCCAATGCGGAAGTAATTTTACATCGTAATCCCACCGCTTGGCCTCTGGGGAATCAATCGTTCAGCTCCGAGAAGCTTTTTTTCCTATAGAGATACATTGGACTTCTATCTGAAAATACTAAGCAAATACATTTTTTTCATGGGTCATCATGGTCTCAAACATTTTATTTGGACCCTCTAATAAGGAACATGATGGTCCATCTTCAGCTTTTTGCTTTGTTATTAAGATATTACAGCAAAGAATCCGACAAATGACTGCCATGTTGGGGTTTGATTGACATGTTGCTGTAGCAGCAGCTCACTATAGCGAAGTTGGACCGATTCAATGCTACATATTGTCTATTTATTCAATATGTTCACAGTTATATATGAGATACACTCGACTGCAGCTGTGGATAAGTGTTTACACTAGCAACACGGTGATATGACTTTTTTTGACACTACGTGGTGAAGTTTTACTGCATCAGTACGCTAGCGGCTAATGTTTGCTTCCCATGAGTCCTCTGGCATGAACACTTTGCAAGCCCCGCTGCCGTTCGTTCAAATATGGTTACATCCTGTTTTTGGCTCCAAGATGTCATCCAGGAAGTGACAAGTCGATTGCCCTCAAAACAGTTATTCAGAAATTAATGGATGACGTCAAGGTCACTTTGTCCATAAAATATACAGTCTATTGTTGAATCCAAAATAATATATCAATCCAGCAGCGTGACACAACCTGCTGAATCACTCTGTTTGTCTGGGAAATGAGGTGTAAGGGCATTTCAGAGGTTCTGTTCCATCTGGGAAAAGGCAGTAATAGTGGCAAGAAAAAGCGGCTCTAAGTTATCTTTATTTCTCACGTATACTGTATACATTAAATTTTTTTCTCCACATATAACTCATCCCTTAGGGAGTGGTGGACGGCCGCTGTGCATTTCCCTGGGAAATAATATTAATATATAATATTCTTAATCCTTTAACTGCCTGTTTAATGTTCATTTTGACCTTATTTTGCTCCTTTCATCTTCAATTTTGTGCATTTTATTGTTTATTTTGTTCATTTGCTGCATATTTTAAGTTAATTTTTCTTTATTATATATAGATGTTTTTGTTCACGTTGTGCTTATTTTATTTCTTTCATGTTTAATTTGATTTATTTTATTGCTTGTTTACTTAATTTTTGTTCATTTTACTGCATACTTTAAGTTAATTTATCTCATTAATTATTATTATTTTACTGTTTTGTGTTCATTTTACAGTATGTGTTATGTCAATCATTTTTGTTCAGTTTTGTTGCTTATTTTGCCCATATTAAGTCATGTTAAGTCACAAGCAGTTAAAGAGTTACTGTAGTAAAACAAGCTCAAGTCCACTCTGTCAGAGCCTCATATTATTCTGTATGTGTGTGTGCTCTGTTCTCCTGATGTCTCTGAACTCCTCCTCTCAGACATCCACACCTGGACATAGTAGACATACTTCTCACCTTCTCTTTCTGAATTTGCAGTACCTGTTTGGTGGCCTCAGGATCTCATTGCTGCTTTTTGTAAATGTTTCCTGCACTGGGGCAGTTTGCAGCTGAGTTTGAAGCAGCCAGGGTGAAGATCAGCACCTCCAAGTCTGAGGCCATGGTTCTCAGCTGGAAAAGGGTGGAATGCCCTCTGTGGTTCCAGGAGGAGTCCCTCTCCCAAGTGGAGGTGTTTAAGAATTTTGGGGTCTTGTTCATGAGTGAGTTGAGGGTGGAGCACAAGATCAATCAGTGCAGCATCAGCAGTAATGCGGACATTGTGTTGTTCGGTTGTGGTGATGATGGAGCTGAGATGAAAGGAAAAGCCCTCAATTTATCGGTCAATCTAGGTTCCTACCCTCACCTATGGTCAGGAGTTTTAGGTCCTGACCAAAAGTATAAGATCCCAGATACAAGCAGCTGAAATTAGTTTCCTCTTCAGGGTGACTGGGCTCTCCCTTAGAGGTAGGGTGAGATCCTCAACCATTCAGGGGAAGCGCAGAGTAAGTTGCTGCTCCTCCACATCCAGAAAAGCCAGTTGAGGTTGTTGGGGCATCTGATGCCTCCAGGGATGCCTCCCTGGAGACGTGTGTCTGGAAGGAGGCCCCACGGCAGACCCAGAACATGCTGGAGGGACTATGTCTCTCGATTGGCCTGGGAATGCCTGGGGGGCCCCACAGAGGAGTTGGAGGAGGTGGTTGAGGAGAGGGAAGTCTGGGTTTCTCTCCTTAGGCTGTTTCTCCTGCAACCCGATCCTGGGTAAGTGGAAGATGATGGTAGTGGTATGGCTTAAAATCCATGCTTACTTTACTCACAGTAAAGTCTAATTCAAAACTTTGTCCCACTAACCAGCCTTGATTTGCAGTCCCCCAATGAAACAACATGTTGCATGCATCCTAATGCAGCGGCACATCCAATCAGTGCTGCGCACAAAGTTATATTTAGCATCACCTTGGGTTGCTTTGAACCCAAGGAAACGTTTTCAACCAAATTTCCAGTCCAGTCGATGGAAAAAAAAAAAAAAAACCACACGCCTTGGTTGCTTTGAACCACAACCTAGCAATGATCATAAACAGTATTGCACATTACCTCATGCAAAAAGGTGAATTGAGCTGATATTGGCATAAAGGGCTTTCACACCTGAAGAGCTAAACCAAGACATACACACAAAATGCCCTCTGACACACAGATTTTACAAATCACTATATTAGTAAATGCTGGAAGCTCATGGTATCAGCAAAGTAATGTTATAAAGTTGGCAAAATCATCAGTAGAAGAAAAGTTTTGTGGCTGTTGCACCTCCACACAGGAAACCAGTGTTTGTGTTCTATTACATGCAGTGTTTTTTTTTTCATTTCCTTTTTAGCCATTCCCCTTTTTTCTCTCTTAAAATGAGAAGTTTTTTTACATCTAAACCTAGCAAAACTGCAACTGTGACATTTTTCTCACCGTCTGTCAGTCTTTCCTCCCATTACAGTTCACTTGTTTTCTCATGTCTTGTTTTTGGGAAGAGGAGGTGAGGAAGCTGTAACGAGAGGAACCAACAGAGGCGAGATGGAAGGAGGGAAGAAAGCAGCAGGAGGAGTCAGCAGAAAGGGAAGATAAGGAAACCACACATGCACTGAGGAGTCAAAGCAGTGTGAACGCAGAAACAAAAACAGCGCCCACATCCCTGCTCCGAGGCTGAACACATCATGTCACACACGGATGTTGTCATGGGAACCTGTGTAAAAATGGACACACCCACCATCCTCCCCATTCTCTGTGTTTTTCTCCTTCTCTCCATCCAATTAGTGTCTCGGTGAGGTTGGAAATAGAGGAGAAAAATGACGAACAAATACCCCCCACCCCCGTGTTTCCTACCTATGTGACCTCTCTGTTATCTCCTTCTCTCTCTCCATCATCAGGTCATTGTGAGGTCAGGAGGAAAAATGAGGCTCCTCTGCTGCTGTTGAAAACCTGTCTCGCTCTCTGCCTTATTCTCTGTCTTTTATCCCTCCATCACAGATGTTCTTTGTCTTTTTTGTAGCTTTCAGTTTTCTGAGTTTTGGCATGAAAAAAATGTGTGTCGTGCATGCTGTAACATTATTTCCAGCTGTTCTCCCAGTGCTTCAAATTCCATTGTAACGTCAAAGCTTTTGGCGTGTCAGGCATACATGTAAGATGTCCTTTGGAGCGGCTACATAACACACACAGTATTTACAATTCCCCCCAGTGTTGTATAGGAACCAGTTGATGGTAACTGTGTATGAAATGTTTAGAACAAGGTGGTTCTAACAGCATAATAAACCCATGGATGTCACAGTATGTGTTTTTCCAGTTTTATGTTGTGTGTTTTTATAGACTGTATATAAAGATGGACAGACCCTCAGTGACATCACACAGGTTTTCCGTAGAACCATTTAGAAGCTCCAGAGGTGTCTTGGCATAACTATTCTGTCTGCGCACATGGACTTAGATGTGGCGTTTGAAGGAGCTGTGGTGGGTTGAAGGAAATGGTGCAGCTTCTGGTTCAAATACAGTGGTGACCCAGCTAACAAATTTAATCCACTGTGGCGTCATGTTCATTGGGTGAATCATCGGAGCGAGTTTTTCCATAGGAATACATGTAAAACCAATTAATCCATTCTGGACCCACAAAAACTCCCATATAAAGTATGTATTACACACCCGTACAGTACGTGCACATTTATTGATTTATAAAGACACTTACTGGAGGAGGATGAGACAGAGACACCCATTTTTCTTCAGTCCCATAATAAAAAAACACAAAATGAAGCAGTACTTTAGGTGAAAAAAAGTGAAAAAATTAGGTGAAACAATACAGTAGGTGGAAAGATTTGTAACCCGAACTATTAAATTTGTAAATCGAAATTTTACAAGTTACAAAATTTGTAACCCGAAACTTTTCGCTAGCTGGGACACAATTTTGGCAGAATTTTTTTCGTTTTTTACCCAAATTTTTCGTTGGTAGAAGCGTTCGTTACCCGGGGCACCACTATATACCTGTCAATCAAAGCACCTACAGTATTCCCTTAACTTGGCACAAATATCAGGGTAGAGATCATCTAAACTGGAGTGTTGCCTAAAATTTACCTTAACATGGTGTTCACAGAGGTCAATATAAACATAGAGAACAACATTGTTGTTTATACCAGTGTTATTTATGTTGTAAATTTGGTCATTTTGCGACTCTATAAGGATTGATGTATTTTTGGAGGTACCCCCCCACTGGACATGACTACGGCTTTCAATACTTCTGCATTTCATTCACTCAGCTCAGCCATGGAGGCTTGTATTTTTGTCTAAACTCTCACTGAAGGGACACTGGAGTTTGACATGCTATGAGTGACAGCACATGGTTATATTACTTCAGTGCAACTGCAGCCACAGCAGACAGAGGATAAATCTTATTGAATAGTTTAGGGTTAGGGTTAGGGTTAGACTGTCTGAGGTGAGAGTATATTTACAGTATAAATGCTTAAAGTCTGTTGTCAACCTATCCATGACACAGCCAGCTTGAAAACTTTGATGTTTTAGATGACGTCCCAGAAGAAGAAGAAGAAGAACAGAACGCACCATAGAAGCTGAAAGTACAACAAAAGAAATGGCTCAACTTTTTGAGGAGAAACTATGTCATAGACTGTACAGTATATAGTATATTAGTGGCATCTTGGACGACATCTTGGAGCCAAAAACAGGATCCAACCATATTTGGATGAACGCCGGTGGTGCAACCAGAGCATAGGGAAAGCTAACTAACCGCCAGCTTATGAATGCGCTAAAACTTCACCAAGCAGTGTTAAACAAAGTGAGAAATCCAATCAAACTCCACACTCAAGGACAGAGCTGTCTGAATTCAGCACTGTCCTCTTGTAGATGTATTGCTTAACAACCACACCAATGTTAAAAACACATGGGAGTATGAAGGCAGTGGCTTTTGATACACACCTACATAATCACACACGTAAAGGGAGCATAAATGGACCCTGGATAAGTCACCAGTTCACTGCTGACACTGAAGCACAGGCAGCTATTTTCACTCGCATTCTTAACTATGGGCAGTTTTAGGTGACCAGTTAACCTACCCCCTAGTGCATGTTGTTGATGTGGGAGGAAGCCAGAGAACCCACACAGACACGGGGGGAACATGCAAACAGAAAGGCTCCACCGGCAAACCGAGGAGCTTCTTGCAGCTAACCACCACACCACTGTGCACCACGGAGCAGACCGGAATTGCATCCTGCAGACCGGAACTTCCTGAACACCTGTGGAAATTCACTTTTTAAAAATTCCAAATTCTTAATCCCACTTCTTATGTTTATAAATAATAAGAGTAAATGAACATAAAACATGATCATAAATCTTCTTTGACTTCACAACCATTTTTCCAAAAAACGTTGAGCCACATTGCACAATGTACTCACAACAGAACGTGGTGATTTGTAAAGCTTAATGTAATTGAAAATAGCAGAAAGGAAACATATCAGATGTTGAGACCTGTTATTGTTTTTTAGGCATGCTCATGTTCAATCAGCTGTCAGCAACTTGTTTCAAAAATCCTGAGACCTCTTCATGGTCATTTGTGCTTCTTTTGTACCTTAATTTTAGAATTTACTTTTTAGTTTTCTTGATTATTTTATTTATGACTAATTTTGTACATTCTTGCTCATTTTGTTGCTTAGTTTATATACCCTGAGACAGGTTTATGTGGCATCACCTCTTTTTTTATTGTTTGGGAAGTGATGAAACCAACTGGTGTCATATTGTAAGTGGAATGTTTTCCATTGTCGGTTGATTTCAGCTGCTCTGCAGTTTATGTCTCTTAATGCATTTTCCACAGGTGACGGGTCAGGACAGCATTAGGACAGTGTAGAACCAAGATACATTCACAATGAAGCAAAACTGTTGGAATACATGTACAGTAGAATGTGGTTTGGTGTCATCTTGCTGAAAGAAACAAAATAATCAAGGCCTTCATAATGTTGCCTTCACAAATCTGGAGGTGACCCATGTCATCTGCACAAATTGAATTGAACTGAACTGATCCTTCTTAAGGAGAATCATTGATCAGCTCATAGAAAGGAAGATCAAATCAGACAGATGTTCAGTCTTCTCAGTCTCCATCAGCCGTGGTGTCGAACAGTCTGCAGCTGTTGGTGATGAAGGATCTCCTCTAACCTTCAGTCGTGCAGTGTGACGATGTTCCTCATCCACTGCAGCTGCACGTCTTTCCACTTTTTTGGCATCTCAGTCCAACTGGACCATTGTGAATCCAGGCATTTCAACAGAAGAGTCTGGGTAGTCACTGTTCAAGGGGCTAGACTGAAAACTTTTTATGGCTCCTCACCAGTGCCCCCAACTCATATACTGTGTTCTGTGAGTTCATGTTGCTGTCAAAGCTTGCAGTAAATACCTTCACGGTATCAAAACTGCATTAAGTATCCAGATATAGTTCATTGCTGCAGTATAGTTGGTAGAAAAGGCTTGTACGTGAACCTTCTGTCTCTTACTTTGGAACCAGCCCTGCAGCCACACAGGCCCCTGTCACACCAAATGCACCGTGGTTCTTGAACCAATTCCCTTCAGGTTCCCTGGAACTCTGTGTTTACACAGGTGTTGAGTTCAATTATTCTAGCCAGTGACTTTTCATAAATGATGGGCGGAGCTCAGTGAACATCACACCATAATATGACTAAAGGCCCATTTATGCTCCCTTTACATGTGTGAGTACATAGGTGTGTATGAAATGTGGCTGCCTTCATACTCCCATGCGTTTTTACATCAATGTGGTTGTTAAACAATGCATCCACTAGAGCACAGAGTGGAGTTCAGACTGCTCTGTCCTCTAGTGTGAAGTTACACTGGATTGCTCTCTGAAAATACTAAGCGAAAAAAAAATTTGTTGAGTCATTATGGTCTTGAACGTGTAATTTAATCCATCTTTAACTTTTTGCTCTGTTATTAAGATTTTACGGCAAATAATCTGACAAATCAGTGCCGTGCTGAGGTTTGATTGACATGTTGCCATAGTAACTAGTGTCACCAGTGGGGTTGGACCGAGTCGGACCTTCATATCTTCTATTTATTCAATATGTTCATAGTTTTACCTGAGATACACTCAACTGCAGCTGTGGGTAAGTGTTTGTAATATGACTTTGTTTAACACTGCTGGGTGAAGTTTTAGCGTGTCCGTTGGCTAGTGGTTAGTTAGCTTTCCCTACGCTCCGGTTGCACTGCCGCTGTTCACACAAAGATTTCTTCTACACTACACAACACTGCCCTCACTACTTCCCGTGCTACTGCTCTGTTTTCTGTGTTGAGGTACGAATCTATAAGCTCATTGAAAACGTACCAAATCACTTGCGTAATGTACACAGAGTATGAACAAAACAGTTCATATGCGTATTTAACATTGAGCATAAATAGGCCTTTTACACCACACTTGGCCTGACTTCTTGACATCTTTTGTTGGCGGTCTCACTAATCATTAAGTATATTTTAGTTTGTTCATTATTTCTCAGTGCATTTATGTGAAAACCTCCATTAATGAAATGACATCCCCACTTTAGTTCCAGAAAGAACAAGCTCTTTTTGGTTCCAGTTGCAAACCAACATTTCAGGTTCTGAAAAAATGTTCTCCCAGTGTGAACACCTCAGCTGGGTCAAGATTAGATTCAGGAACCAGAACCGACCCTGCTGGTGTGAAAGTCCTAACAGAGTCCTCCTCAGGTCCAGTGGGCTTGGTTGGTAAGCTCCACTTTTGCTCAGCCTCACGTTCATAAGATCTTCTCTGGAAGAAATTTTTCTCTCCATGTCAATTCAACTTGATCCCTCAAATTCAGATCCCAGATGCTGGCTTTTGAACTGAGCACTGATGAGCAGGATGGTCCCTCTCTTCTAAAAAAAGGGATTTCAGAAGTGGATTGGTGAGACCACCGGACCTCAGTCCATCTTTAAAGAACTCGGGTCCAGAGACGGAGATGTTTCTGGATCTGGATTATACCGGGTTTGGTTTTTGCGTGGTACAGTTTACACGTGCGTCTGTGGATGAGTCGATCAAGAGCTTTTTGGGTTATTTTACAGGATACAGAATCATATCTGTTTCCTCTGCAGCGATGCTTCAACGTCACATTCATACAATTTTGCTCATTGCAGATTTTCTAGTATTTTTTGTTGTTGTTCAGTTTCTTAATTATTTCTGCTCATTTTTTGTTTGTTTTGCGGCTTGTTTTGTTCATTTCTTTTTCACTGTGTAAATTATTTTGTTAATATTTGTTCAGTTTGTTCATTCTGTTCAGGACATGATTTCATGGTGTTTCATTTTTGTCCTTCTTGTTTTTTGTAATCTCATTTTCTTGATTAGTGTGTTCATTTTTCCTTCATTTTAGGGATTTTTAAATTATTTTCTTAATCTGATTTTGACATTTGATTAATTTACTTCTTTGTTAATTTTTTTGTTCATTTTCTTTAGCAATGTGTTTATTTTCACTCATATTATGGATTTTTGGGGTCTTTTTTATTTTATATATTTACTTTGTTCATTTTGTGGCTTGTTTGAGTCATTTCTTTTTCATAGTGTTGACCATTTTGTTTATTTTTGAATCAGTTTTTAGGGCCTTGATCATTGTTTAATTTTTGCTCCTTTTCCTTTTTTTATTTTATTTTATTTTTCTTTTTTTTCTTAGTTACTCTCTTCTTTTGTGTTCATTTTTCCACATTTATTTCCTCTTGTCTTATTTAGTTGTTTATTTTGTTAATTTTTTTCACTGCTTTAATTATTTTGTTCATTTTTGTTTAGTTTCTGGATTAGTTTCTTCATTTTCTTAATGTTTTTGTTCACTGTTTTTTTTTCTTTCTTTGCTGGCATCAAATTCAATCCTGTAATATCATAATTCATAATGTTGCTCTAGAGCTATTTTTAATTACATATAGTATGTGGCTCAGAATTATAACTGAAGGAACTGAATGCACCAGAGAATGGTCCGTATGTTCAGCCTCTGCAGCTGCAGGGTCAAAGTTCAAGATTCCACAAATCCCACTGTGTTCCATGATAAGACATGGTATGTGTGTATGTGGTGTGTGGTGTGTGGTGTGTGTGTGTGTGTGTGGGGGGGGGGGGGGGGGGGTTTAATTACAATAA
>JAQQAE010008522.1:0-15158 GCA_029823295.1 Pseudamia nigra | reverse complement strand
GACACTCTTTTCACTTCTAGAACATTCCTGACAAACTCCTCCTTCAAGATGACTCCTACTCCATTTCTCTTCCCATCGACACCATGATAAAACAGCTTAAACCCTGCTCCTAAGCTTCTAGCCTTGCTACCTTTCCACCTGATCTTGAACACACAGTATGTCCACCTTCCTCCTCTGCATCATGTCAGCCAGCTCTCTAGCTTTTCCTGAGTTCCAACATTCAAAGTCCCTACTCTGAGTCCTAGACTGAGAGTAGACAAAGTGCAGGTCTTGTTGAGTGTTCCCAGTCTGTAGTGGTTAGTTACTAGTTTTGTACAGTGGTCTTACAGGATAGAACAGTGTGGAGTTAGCTTAATACCACAGAGTCATAATAGAAAGCTGCTCACTAGTACTGATGCCAAATAAAAAATAATCTACCTGCTCCGATCCTCATTCTCCTTCTCATTATAATTCCTTTGCAGGTGAGACTACAGAATCTGCTATAGATATTGCTGCAATTAAATACATCATTGGCATAGTATCAGAACTGTTTTTTTTTCTTCACAGACCATTTTTCTTCAGATTTTTAAAGTTTTGAAGTAGAAATATTACAGATTCTACCTTTAAGGTTTTTGTAGAGGTTTTAGCTGTTATGTCAACCTTAAACTTTAAGAAACCTTTATTCTTACAGATTTAGGCAAATCCACTTATATTTCATTTGACCTTTTTGTAACACTTCCAAACAGTAGAATCACTGACTAATTGAAAGTCAAAACACTTCTGCTGGCTCTGCAGGGCTGGCAGTAATGTACCCGCCAGACAGCTGAGATGATTCTGAGATGAACCCTGACCCACTGGCTAGAAAGGTGATATGTCCGAGCGTGAGCAAGAAATAAAAAACAAACACAAGCAGAGAGAGCAACATTAGTGACCCATTCATTAGTGAAGATGACCCTGCAGGGACAAAGAAGCGCTTCATTAAATCGACACTCGAGGCCCAGTCAGAGATCAGGCTCTCACCCTGACAGTGAGGATATGAAGCTCCACATATATTGTTCACAGCGAAGGTTCCCAGTACAGGGCCTGAGGATTCTCAAGGGACCTGACACATCCTCTGTGAGGCCAGAAGGAAAACAAAGAATGGCTAATTTTATTACCCTTGCAGTTAAGTTACCCAAGAATGATATAATACACTCTGGGACTCTCTTAAATTATACCATGAGGACATTTCTTTTTTCCAGTATTTGTCACAGTTGGCTTCCTGCAGAAACTGCCGTTCCTCTTTTTCTGTTCTCCTCTCTTTTATTCAGACCATGCTGTAGTGACAATTTCAAATTTCCATTTGAAGTGAAGTAAGTAAGTAGATCTGGCAGAGCAAAGCTCTAACAACAGCTCAAAGTCTTGTTCCAAAGATTACTAGTTGATCAGCATAGGTTCTCGGATAGAATACAACAATGTAATAATAAAAAGAAAGAACTATTATGACCACACTGAGAAAGAAATATTTTTAGTTTTCATTTGAAAAATGAAGTTAAATTTAGTCACTATTTTTAAAGTACTTAATTTACCTTATCAAACATAAGAATGTAAATATGATCGGGAATGCCCCAGAGCTACGGGAAGAGCAAGAGTAACAGACGCTGAGTATTTTTACTTCGTTAAAACATTTTGATGGCATCCTCAAAGTACAAAAAGTCTTCTTCAGTTCTCTGTCACACAAATAAATCACAAAATTATCATTAACACTGTTAGAGTACATTCGGGTTGTGTACTTCTGCATTGAAAATCCTGTCAGCCACACACATGCACACATGTCGAATTTCATTTTGTGTTTACTGGCAATGTGGAAATAATCATCTGTTACCAGTTATCTCAAAATAGCACTTGATTATGTCAGCTATTACATGTATGCTTGGTAAAGAACCAGACTTTTGACTCAAAGTGATTAGACTGTTCTCTTCAAAAACTGTGTTCTAATCCTGTCAGTTTGGAGTACATTCACAACAGTAAATGGGAGATGATGCTACTGTAGCTAACACTGGTCCTAGTGTCATTCAGAGTAAATGACAACCATTAGCTGGAATCAAGTAACAGATACATATTTTCAGAATTTACCCAGGCATTCTCCACTTTTACTCACTGCTCTCCAGTGGTCCTCTTTTTTGTTTTGTCTCTGAAGTATAAGTCCCTGAGCTCCCTTTCTCACTGTTGCTGCCTATGAAAGCAGCGAGTGACCCCTGTTCACAGTTAAGTTTCTAGTTGTGGTGCCCAAGAATCTAAACTCTGATTGGTTTTCATAACACAGTTACAAGAAAAAATTTGCAAAGCTTGTAACTTATGCAGGAGTGTGTTCTGGCATCTGTACATTGACTTTTTATGTAACCATGTCGCTTTGATGCAGTCATTGCACAGATCCTTTTATTATAGTTTAGTCAATGTAACAACCACGCAAGTATGTGGTTGACTCATCAATCTTGATGGTTTCTGTGCTTATTCAAAGATTGTGTGATGAAACTATGGTGAAACTAAATACATACAGAAAAAATGACATTAGATTTTAACCAACATATTGAGCTAGGGGTTTATAAAAATACAAAGTGGTTTCTGAGGAGCTTAGGAGCTGTGGTTGTTTGATTTTGGGCTTGCTGTAGAGCAGGTAAAAATTAGCTTCAGACCAAAACTTACTAAAGAGGACCACCTACATCCATTAGATCAGTGGAAGGTGATCGTTAGGTAGGTTTGGTGCTCTTGACTTAGATTTTACATTAATTTGGCTTAGCAGGTGCAGATCTGCTTGATACTGCATGTGACCCTGTAAATGGTCAGGAAGCCCTTTTAATATGCATGATTACAGTAGCAACATGATAAGTGACGTGGTGAAACACACTAATTAACCCAGGGTGTCTGAGATCCGGCTGTGTTTTCCAAAGGTTATTGATACTACAAAAAGAAAAAAAGAATTCACTAATTGGACCACTTCACATTTCACCTCACATTAACCTCTGAGGTAATTGATTACATCAGCATGTGACCTATAGATCAGATTAGAGCCTGAATGAGTTGTGTGTTCAGCAGGGGTAAGGGCTCCTAATGTTGACCCATGTCCATCTAGAATTTTAAAAAATCATGCCCGGCAGGAAACCAGCAGCACATTTCCACCAATGATTGCCCCTAATGAGGCAGCTGGAGGCCCTTGTTCCTCATCAGTGCTGCTGATAGGCCTCTGTGGATCTGTCTTCATGGTCAGAAGAGCTTCAAAATGCATTCATTCCCAGCCCTATCAGCACTGTAGATTGATGTCCATATGGGAACTATTAACTCCTCTTCACAATACGCTACAAGTTTAAGAAAAAGGCTTTATTCAGTAGAAAAAATGTCAGAGGGTAACAATGGTATTCCCAGAGCAGCCTAAAGGTAACAGATATTACATAAGGGGGTTATGTTGAGTTTTCAACCAGAGAAAGAAAGACAAAAAATAAAAGGTCCAAATTAAAAGGGGAATAGTTGAGAGCTCTGTCCAAACATTTGGCCCTACTGTATGTCTCCGAAGTCCCTGGACCCAAACGAACGTTGTACTAAGAAGAGGTCATGTGTTGTCATTTCTTTTTGTCTTATATCAGTGTTCATATTCTTCAAACAAATAGTGATGGAAAGCAAATGATGGATAGTTTGCTTCAAGCGCATTAAACCTAAAGCAAAGAGACAGTTTTGAAAATTTAAGGGGTAGAAGGTACAGATATGTGCAGTAAAATGGGACTAAATAGAAAAAAAGTTGTCAGAAAATACTCAGTCGTGTGTATTAAAAAGTTGGACAGGCTGACAGATGAGATCAGGCAGGAATCCCCAAGGACTATTGTTGTTGGATGATATTATGGTCTGCAGTGAGAGCAGAGAGTAGGTGGAGGAATAGATGGAGAGATGGAGATATGTACTGAAAGGAAGTGAAATGAAAGTAAGTCTTAGCAAGACAAAATACATGTACAGTATGCGATTGAAAGGGAGGCCAGTGGAACAGACAGACTAGTATAGAAGAAGGCATATGTGTTTAAGTACTTTGATTCAACTCAGTGTGGAAAAGAGGTGGAGAAATTAGTCCAGGCAGGACGGAGTTGATGAAGAAAAGTGTCAAGAGTGATGGGTGATAAGAGAGAAAGAGCCAAAGGGAAGGTTTACAAGGCAGTAGTGAGACCAATCTATGGCTCAGCTGGATGTGGCAGTGCTGAAGATGTTGAGATTTTCTTTGGGTATGGACAGGATTAGGAATGTGCACAGGTTGGACGTTTTGGAGACAAAGCCAGAGAGGCCAGATTGACATTGAAGTACTACTGTTACAGCATTCGATGTAAAGATGATGTAGAAGAAAGCTCTGATGACACTGTCTTTAGTTATATAAAATAGGCTTTATTATAACAGACAGCATCGTACAGGTTCAAGAAAACCTGGAGGGACCTCCTGCCAATATGAACATCTCTGAGGATTTCCAGAAAACCTTCCTCTTATATAGCCCCAGACGTGGTAAGAAGATTACCCCCAAAAACGTGTTTAAACAATACCAAACCTCTTATATCCTTTATTGGGCCAATTAACAGTTGTTTGTGTCATAAACATAGCCCACTAAGGAAATCATTTAAACATACACAAACCCCCAGTGGTCATACAGAGGTCAGTACTTTTCCAGCATCCTTGGCTTGTAACTCTCATGTGACCTGTCTACTTCATACAGACAGACAAAACATAGGCAATATTACACCACAAGATGGTTTGGATACATGCTGCGGAGGGATATTGGATATGTTGGTAGCAGGATGCTAAAGATGGAGCTGCCAAAGCAGATGAAGCAGATTATTTGCCGTGTTGATCCCCAGGGTTAAAGAAGTATTTATTAAAAAGTAAAAATACAGATACACCTGATCTCTACTTATGTACAGTAATGCATCTTTCATCCTTCATTCATCACATTTAAAATAAAGAAGTACATAATGATTAATGACTCTATTTTATAGTGTCTGCTGTAAGTGTAACAAGGTCGAGAGAAATGATGCAGTCACTGACACGACTTGATTTTATTCAACAAAACGGACAGATTTTGATTAGTTCCCAGCACATTCTACTTTATCAGCAAGTGTTCAGATCTATAATTTGTATTTATTTGCTGTTTTGGCTGAAACTCAAACTCACAATGACCCCAGATTTGCCAGATTGACTTTGTGGCAAAACTGGACACTTGAAAGCAAAAGCACATTTTTGCAGGTGGATTGTATAAACTCCAAGCTATACAGTCTAAGTGAAAATTCTGTTCTATTATTTGACAAAAATATACAGCATTTGTCCTCATTATGTTGAGTTTACCTAGCCTCTGGATATTTTGCATATTTGCAAGTTTTGATTTAAAACATATGGCTGAATTTGCCAATTCAGTAAAAATAAGTTAACCTTACTTAGCAAGTGAAAACGCAAATGTACTATAAATTTAATGTAAATACACCACAGTAATGAAGCATGTTCCTGAAAACTGGGAGTTGGTTCCACAGGAGAGGAGCATGGTAACTGAAGGCTCTGCCTCCCAGTCCAGTTTTAGAGTTTTCCAGTTTCTGGTTTATAGGAAACAATAAGGTCTTTAATATAGGATGGAGCCATATTGTTTAGGTCTTTGTATGTTAGGGGGAGGATTTTAAATTCTATTCTAAACTTTACAGGTAGCCAAAGAAGAGAAGCCAGCACTGGAGAAATATGCTCTCTCTTTCTGACTCCAGTTAAAAGGCTGGAGGGTTTTTTTCCTGGAGTTATTTGGACGTCCTACCAGTAGTGAATTACTATAATGAGTGAAGATGGTTGTACTGGATGTCACTGTTTCAAACCTCTTGAAAAACTGGTTGAGTGGCTTTATCCATGTCACTTACAGCCACCAGGGTACTCTTGTAGCCAGTAGTGATATTTAGCCCCTTCCACACCTCTCCGATGTTGTCTTGTAGTTTTCTCTCTAACTTCATTTTGTAGTCCTGCTTGGCCTGTTTAAATCTCCTCTTCAGCTCCTGTTGCACTGTTCTGAATCTTTCTCTGTCACCATTTTTGAAGGCCTGTTTTTTCTGGTTGAGGATGTCTTTGATTTCACTGGTTATCTATGGTTTATTGTTAGGGAAACATTTGACTGTTTTGGTAGGCATGACAGTGTCACAGCAGAAGTTGATATAGTCGGTAAAACAACTGACCATGTTGTCATCAGTGCAGTCCAATCAGTGCAATCAAAGCACTCCTGTAGAGCTTCACTGGCCTCTGGGGTCAATTTTCTGATGGTACAGGTTATTACAGGTTGTCTCAGAAGACAAGGTTTATAACAGGTCTGAAGAAAAAACAGCTTGTGATCTGATTTGCCTAGTGGTGGTATGGAAGTGGTACTATAGTATTGGCATAGAATAGGTCAAGAGCCTTATTTTTCCTGGTAGGACAGTGAACATACTGGGTAAATCCAATCCGGTGAGAGGAGAGTGTGATATGGATAAAATTTCTAGAGATTGCAATGAATGCTTCAGGATATTGTTTTTATAGCTTAGCAACGGTGTCTTGAATAATATCACATGCCATAGAATCCACTACTCTAGGTTGAATGTAAACAACAATTGTGATGATATGAGAGAACTCCCTTGGTACATAATATTATCTGAGACCAACTGCCAAAAGTTCAATATCTTCACAGCAGACTTTTTCCTCATAGTAATATGACCAGAGTTACACCATCTCTTGTTTATGTAAAGAACAAGTCCTCGTCCTCTCACCTTTCCAGTCTTTTTGGCGTCTCTGTCCAATCGGACCATGGTGTATCCAGGCATTTCAACAGAGGAGTCTGGACAGTCACTGTTCAACCAGGTCTCACAGAAACACATGAAGCTAGCCTCTCAAAACTTCTTCTGGCTTTTCACCAGAGCCTCTAACTCATCCGGTTTGTTGGATAGTGAGTTCACGTTGCCCATCAGGATAGTTGGCAGAAAAGTCGTGTACCTGAATCTTCGTCTTTTGACTTTGGCACAAGCCCTGCAGCCACACAGAGTCCTTCTCAGATCCAGTGGGACTGGTTGGTAAGCGCCACATTTCCTCTACCTCAGATAAAGGAGGTCCTGTCTGGAGTAAATTCTTCTCTCCATATTAATGTAAAAAGGATCCCACAAAAGAAGATCCAAAAAGGCAGTAGATATCCTAAAACATTTTTTAAAAAGGGGAGAAAAAGCACAGAGCTGTTGTCAGTTGCTGCCACCTGCACTGGTGCATTGTAGAATAGAATATCTGAGCTGTTCCACATTTTTGGTCAAAGCAAAATGTAAACAACATTGAAAAACAAGATAATAAATGAAATTAACAAAGTAGAAAGAAAATGAAAATAAATAAATAAAATGACCAAAAAAATTACAAGTGATGAATGGTATGAGTACCATAACCAAGTGACCAGCGTCACAAAGCCGTGTATCTGTTCAAGCAAAGTACTGCCGTATGTTTGATTGATTGACTGTGTATTTTTCTGATGACCTGTGTGTCCTCCTCTGGTGAGTTTGCTGTACTTGTCTTGTTAGTGGAGTATGGAGAGGCACTAGGGAGCAGTTGTACGGCAGACATGTTTACAGAAAAATAAGTTTTATTGATGTTTGTGGCACTTCCTGCTGCGTGTCAATAGAGTTTGATAAATGCCACAGATTACCGGTGGCCCCTGTAAATTGGCTCTCAGACACATTGCTTTGATCTTCTATAATCTGCACTGTTGCACATTGTATTTGCATTGCCTAATCATCCTTCCCCACCGCAATCACAGACGCTCCCGGATGACAACTCTTGTGTCTGATCCAAATGTTTAGCAAAACAAGGTGACAAGCTATTTTTATTAAGCATGATTTATTTATTTATTTATTTGTTTATTTATTTGAGCACAAACATGGTGTGCTTTGGGCCAGCATAAGCTTTTCAACATGTTTTACATCAAGGATCATAATAGAGAACTGCATTACCATTGAGGAGGCTTTATATACCTTCATACAAGTGACAATAAGAGAAAGCAGACTGTTTCTTTGTGGCACTGGAGGCTAAATGGGCCAATTTGATTGAATTACTGAAAACTAACTGATTAATAGTATCATTAATTTTCATTGAGTAAGTAAAAAGAATGTCATCTTTTACTCACAATGAATGAACAGGCTGTGTAACACTTTTTATTTCAAATAGTTCCACCAGGAAATGATTCACGTAGCAGCACTGTTGAAATCTGAAAAGATTGTCTTTTTTTTTTACACCTGTTGATAGTTAATTAAACTGCATATTAGGTTCATTTATTTTAACAGATTTCTCCAAACCCTCTCCTCATATTCCTAAAGTCATATTCCAAAATGTTTTCACTGCTGACACCCTTAATCTGAGGGGGAAGTGTAATTATAAGACTTGTCTGAAAAACTGAAATTCAACAAGTTTCGTTAAGGTAAAAATAAGAACAAAATAAGAGGTTATTTGTATTTACAGGAAACTATCACTTGAATATGCCCATGCATAAAGCATTTTGTCCATAGCAGCAGATATACAATATTATCATACATTCTTAGATTTTCCATGTGTTTAACCACAACTTTGTTCATTACACATGAGTTTATTTCCCTTTTGTTGTTTCTAACACATGCCCCACATACAGTAGATGTGACATGACTTATTGCCATTAGTTTATCTATTGATTAGTAAGTTCAACTAAATATTGTTTTTTATTAAATGCGAATCGGCACATAGTGGCCATAGGCACTAGCTACAAATAAATAAAAGTATAGTTAAAAGGAAAAAAAACATATTTGTGTATTACTACTACACATTGTGGCACAATTTTGATTAATCTATATGTGTAAACATGTCTGCAGTACAGCCATTCCCTGCTACCTCTTCAAACACCATTAAGAAGACAAATACAGGATGCACATTCAGAAAAGCATACACAGTTCATTATAAAAAAATACAGCATCAATCAATCAAATTATTCAATCTTTAAAAATTCTGCATAGTCTTTCTTATAATGCATGCATAAAGGAATTTCTTTCCCTGCTCTGCAAAATCTTAGTTGTGTATCATTATGCAATGAAGACAGAATTTTCCCTTCCATCATAACTTGCATTTACAGGACATAAACCTTACGTAAACATGTTTTTGCACAGCACCTAAACTTAAACACAAAAAACCCATGTTACACAAGTTATATTTTTTCCCACAAATCAGTGTCTAAAAATGTCTGTTTTTCTCACATTGAAATTGTGATGTTGATTTTATTGTTTTTGTTTGTTTGAGACATTTATAAAATATTGTAAAAAATAACCAAAATTATGCAAAAAGCAGTATCATTTTTTATTCAACTAACAGCAGAAGCCATTGCAGCATGAAAACCCTACACAAACACAAAAAAATCTGGAGGGAATGTCCTTTTAACAAGTTCCTCAGTTTCACAGAGTTTAGTTCAGTTCCAAGATGTATTTTCATGGTGTAATTCCAGAATGTTTCCTGTTTTCCCAGGTCCGTGGGGGAGATGCATGGGCAGCGACTGTGGTCCAGGTGGCAGCCAAAGCCGGGCAGTGTGGTGTGCCCATGTGGATGGCTGGACTACGCTTCACACCAACTGTGACCAGGCCCAGCGTCCATCCAACCAGAGGAACTGTTTCCGTGTGTGTGATTGGCATAAAGACCTTTATGACTGGAAACTGGGTGCCTGGAATGAGTGCGCGCCAGTCTCAGCAAGGACTTTTGGGGCCCCACAGCCATTCATGTGCAGTGGAGGCGAAGAGGGCATTCAGACCCGGGAGGTGGGCTGCATGCTCAAGTCAGACAGCTCTCCAGCAGAGGATGCCATCTGTGAGTACTTTGAGCCCAAGCCTCGCCTAGAGCAGGCCTGTTTGATCCCTTGCCCTCAGGATTGTGTGGTTTCTGAGTATTCTCCATGGACGTCCTGCTCTAAAACATGTGGGACAGGACTCAGGAACAGGGTCCGCAGTGTGCTGGTGCCTCCACTTTTTGGAGGTGCGGTGTGTCCCAACTTAACTGAATTCCAGTCATGTAAACTTGGACCATGTATGGGTCCAGAGGGTATGTACAGCCTTAGGGTGGGACCATGGAGCCTCTGTACACTTCCACCAACAAGGCCAACACGGCAAGCCAAGCGCAGGAAAGGTAAAGGCCAAGGACTCAGGGAGAGAGCAGGAGCAGTCAAAGACCCTGAAACCAGGGAGCTTATTCAGAAGAAACGTACCAGGAACCGCCTTAATCGGCAAGAGAGTCCATTTTGGGACATCCAGGTTGGCTACCAGACCCGGAACGTCACCTGCATACACAGGAATGGGAGCTCTGTAGCAAAACAGTAAGTGACATTTATGAGAATCAGAATGCTTTTGCAATGAGGCAATGTGTCCCATAATACAGGTCTTATAGATGGCATTTAGTTCATGCATTCTTTTTATGCACATGTTGTTGTATCACATTACAAAATGTTTATAAAAATAAAAAAAAAAACAGACTTTTTAAAAAATCTGTTCTATTGAGGTGGTTTTTGATTTAGGATTTAGGATAATGTAATGACAGAAATGCCACAGAAATGACTTCATTAATGTATGATAAAATCAAAGGAAATAGTTGGATTTTTGTGATGTTACAGTGAGTCATTTATATCTAGATAGAATGGAATCCCCATTCAGAGTCTGACTCAGTTATCACAGACTGTGTGATACATCACTCGCTATCTTTGAGTGTGGAGCAGAGTTAATGTCCTTTAGCCAAAAGCCCAGAATGGACAATTTAAACACTGGCATAGTTGAAGTGAGGAGTATTCAGTTTGCTGCAGTTTGCATTGCCTAAAGTGAACATTTTCTTTTGTTTTTGTGGCATTTCAAAATTTAACATACAATGTGCTGAATGTATTATGGGACCATGAATTTGTTTATATAAGAATAATAATAATTTTATTAATTTGGCATAACGGGAGCTTTGAAACAGCAACAAAAATCAAGCTGCAGATGTGCATTATTGTCGCATTAGCAAAACATGAACATACAGCATCTGTCCACAGCTATATTTCAAAAGTTAAGAGAAATGTTTTTTTTTTTTTTTCAAAAAATAAAAAATAAAAATAGATATACAGTACAACTAAAGCTTTGGTCTTGATTTGTGGAGCACCTAGACATAATGTTGGATTAAAAGTGGCGCTCATAGAATGTACATATATGCGGAAAGAGTAACTGTTACACCCATTGGCTTTTGAACTGTTTTTTTTTTTTTGGCCAATTAAGTTTGGAGCCAAAAACAGGATGTAACTATATTTGGAAGAATGGTGGCAGAGTAACAGGACCGTAGTACATCAGGGGTCTTATGAGTAAGCTAATGCTAAGTGCTAGCTTACAACAAAACAAAACAAAGTCATGTAACTGCATTGTTAGTGTAAGCACTGAACCACAACTACAATCTAGGGTCTGTCAAAGAAAAACTATGTATTGTTAAGCAATTATAAAGTTATGACTTGGTCCGAGTGATTTGTTGGATTATTTTTTTTTAAATGTGTGAGACCATGATGACACATGACGAAATGTATTCAGTTGGTAACCCCCCTCCCATGACTGCTGATGGTTTTACAACTTTAAGTTATTTCCACATTGGACTCACTGCACTGCCTTGTTTCTTGCCCACTGCTGAACTGAACTGACTACAGTTAACATATCCATGTTTTCTGCCATAATGAGTTAAAATGTCGACTGTGTAAGGTCTGTCGTCTGCGTCCTCCATATTTCTGTTACTGAATGTGTTTATGTGTCCTGCTTCGATGTGTAAGTGTACCGGTGTTGTAGTCAGTGGGTTTTTATCGGGTAAACAGAATGCCAAATGTGTCCCTCTGAAAGTTTTTGTCCTTGTCAGGAGGTGACATAGGGGAGGATGTTTATCGGCTGTGTCTGTCAGCACAGCGCTGTCAGAGCAATGAGCCACAACTCTGTCGGTGTATTTGATGTCAGCTTCTGAGGACACAAGTGGCAAAGCAACTTATTTCATGACAGCAGATCAATCTAAGCCACAGCTTTGTAGCGCACCATAAAAAATGAGGCAATTTTCAGTGTTTTGTCCTCGATGGATGTGCAATGATATGTTCTAAGATTTGCTGAGCAATCATACACCAGACAGGATGTTATTGGAGACATGCTTTCCTTGCCAAGCATAAAGATATACCGAATCTGGTGAAATAGCAAGGTATATTTGATTAAATTTATTGTAAAAGTTAGATATGATTTCTCATGATGTGAACTGACTATTCCACCCATACCCTAAACTACAAAACTGTACAGTTTGTAATGTCTTGCACAAAATAAACTGCAGCTAGAAAGACAAATAAATAAACAAGTCAGCATTTTCAAATATGATACACAGTGAAGGCCATTAAAATGTGCATTGTGTGGGAGACTTTACAGACAGTACAGTCTATGTTGGTTCTGTCCTTAGCCTATGAATGTCTGATATCCTGGTGTAGTACTACTGTAATTATAAAGTTGCAGCATATTGAGTCAAATGACTGTCAGTCCAATAAATTTTAACCTATTTTCCACAAAAAATTAACCCATTAGTCAGCACAAATAGGACATTTTATTGGTATCTGCAGAGTTCAGCTCAGATAGTGGCAGATGGTCAATAATAGGCCTCTCAAGTGAAACTAGTGACTTTTAGGAAAACTAATGGCCCAGTGAAAGACAAAATTAAATAAATATATGTAAAAATAAACTGAACTCGAAGTAGTTATGTTTTAATGCTCGGTGTTCATATTCATTTATATAATTACATTACTGCTCCAAATTGTTGTTTTCACAGACTTACAAAAATCCACTCTTGATTGACCTCTATTCAGTTCAACAATGCATTTTGCGCTGATATTGAATTTGATAATTACTGTATAGTGCTTATTCATCTGCAGATGTAAGACTGTGATCATGTCTAAAGTGACTCTGACAAACTATGATTTGTTTTTGGCAATAATTAACAAAGCTCTCACTATCACAAGGTGATTATTTATGTTGTTTTTATATTATCTGCAGTGGAAGGCATGTACAGTAGATGGGAACAGGAAGCATTTTCTGATGCAGATGAAACTGATGAATCCATGTGGAACATGAATATGTCTTTCAGCTCAAGAATTCAAAAGGAATAATAAAATTAAAAGAAGTGATCAGTGAATTCTTTGTCATCTTCACTTTAGTCTCCAATCTATGTGCGATCAAGTAGACTGCATGTGATGAAGGATCTTCTGTGATCTTCAGTGCCACCTGATCCTTTACTGTGTGCAGCACTAGCTACTATTAGGTCAGGAATGCAGTCAGCAACCAAGTCCAACACAAATTTACTTGAGCACACAAGCATGAGAACATATGGGGTATTTATGTCAAATATGTTTTTAGACATAAAAGTAATGTATTTTTATTATTTACATGCCATATCCCAATTTTGTCATGGGGGTACATTGTCTTTGCATAAATATTGTCCTATTCTTAGACTTGTACTATATGAGTGGCATCAGACAAACAGAAAATAACAATAAATTATCCACTGCAGTTATTTGTATAACAGGAGTTCTTTAACCAGTTTCAAGTTTCATCATTATGATAGTCCTATGGGGGGCAGTAACAGTAATGAAATAAAATAGAAATGTTTACCTGAGTTGAAAGATACATGTATGTACACAAAGCTCATATGTAATGACTGGCCTTCAGTGGAAAAAACAGACTCATTACAGGAGGATGAAATATTCCTGGGAACTTGTGCTTTTGAATAACTTTATGATACACTATCGGTCAGATTTTAAAACCTGATCTTTGTGTTACTCAGATGGAAGACGAGGTTCAGCAGAGACACTTAAAATACCAGTCCTCTCTCCTTCTATTTCTCAACTGATAATAAACTAAAATGTTATTACTGTCCCCTAGAAACTTTGATTAGGGCTTTCAAAAGATCTCTGATCTCCAGGAAAGTATCAGTGACAATGTGTGCAGAGCAAGCCTCAGTTCATTTTGTGTCACTGTCATATGTCACTGTTCTCCATGATTTGATCAATTATGTACTAACTCTATTCATTAATGCTTTGTTGGCATTAAGCTCTCAGCAGTGACTGGGATCAAATATTTCAAAGAAACCGTGAAAACAGCTCACATGCCCTTAGGAGCATAAATATTAATCCTTGACTTGTTTATTTCTTGCTCTGAAATATTCATAGATGTTTTTACCACTTTCGGAAAACTGGAACAAACTTCCCAGTGAAGCAGTAACCCAGTCGTCTCCGAGCCATACGCTCTCTGAACATCTTGTTCACTTCATTGGTAATTTTGTTTGATGAACATCTGTCATTGGGCCTTTACGTTCTCCGTAGTCCTCAGCTCAACCCCAAAAGCCCCTCGCCTTTTAAAGAAGCTTCTTTTTTTGGAAGAACTTGTTCATTCATTTTACAGCATGACATTTTAAGTTTTCGGCCACAAAGTCATCACACAGACTGGGTCTGTCACTTTGCCTAATTGTGCAACAATTTACAATAAGAAATACTGTGCTCATATAGGATTTTAATTTTTTTTCTTTTTGGTTATTAATTTGGATATAAATGCTGTTTAAACCATTAGAAGCTGTTCGACCATATTGAAAACTAAGAGAGGAAAGACTTGTTGACAGAGAGCGAGCCCACACTACATTTACTGGTCAGACTCTGATCTCATTGGTTACTGAACGTCCTCTGGCTTTGTCTTGTCAAACACATTTGTACCTGTCATCTTCATACATGATATATTCATGAGTCACAGCCATTTATTCACCACACTCAACTTAATTCAAAAAGATATAGGTATAAAAATAAACAACTAATACACGCTAACTGAAAAGGCCCTCTCTTCTCTCAGGTTATGACACCAAAATGAACAATAAATCTTATGAAACGGAAGACAGAACAGCTTAAAATGGCTGATGGACCTTGCATGACTGGTGGATGCAGGTTCAGACTACACAGACATCTGCTGGTGAACACATCTGAACTCAACAAGAACATTTTAAATGCTGGCAGGCTCACTATATACTGACCAGCCATTTTATTATGTACCGTAATATTCACACTACAAGCCGCAGCTTTTTTCACACATTGCCGACCCTGCGGCTTATACAACGATGCGGCC
>JAQQAE010008521.1:0-15158 GCA_029823295.1 Pseudamia nigra | reverse complement strand
GTTTCGTGTGTAATGTATGTGCAGAAATAGACAATATTCCCTCCAGGATTATTACGTTTCTATAACACATTCGTATCCAGCCCCTCGGCCGGACACACGTCCAAACCTTGCGTTTCGTTCTTTCATTGCTCACACACATTTGCTACACATATCAAAAACCAATCCATCTCCAACAAATGAATTGCTTTAGATAAATAGCTGCACGCCTGCAGCGTACAATAAAGTGAAGAAATCTAATAGCAGGAGTTTCTATCCATTGCTGTACTCCATTTAAAATGCAACCAACAAAACACTAAAATCAAAATGTGACTTTCTGCTTCTGTCATAGATGTGACATATGACAAGAGAAAACCTCAGTTCTAGACTTGAGCAAGTTGTTATTATCATCAATACTATCATTAGTTTAATCATCATTATGATTATGTTTCACTTATTTATTTATTTATTTCTTTACTTTAGTAAGTGCCTGGTGCAGTTGCTGCTGGTACAGTAATTATGATGCTTTTACTGGCCTTAACCCTCCATACACTGTCATTACATCACTTCCACTATTCTTCTCTCTCATTTTAATCTATTCTGTTCACTCCCTTTACTTGCTGCATTTATTTCTCTGTTCACTACTCTTGCATGCACTGTCTTTCTCTTCGTTTCATACTGTAGCCTCTCTCCAGACGTTGCTCTCTTCTCCTTCATACACTGTGTTTCTTCCTGTCCTCTCTGTGTCCTCTCTATCTCCTCATTTCCTCTTTACCAGTGGTGAGCAGTCACCAAACTTGTTATTAGTGCCAGGTCCAAGCCGGCACTGTAATCAGACTCCTGGAATTATCAGTGGGCCCACACTGGCAGGCAGGCACGACACTGACAAAACACTATAGTTATTACTGAAGCTGCTGCAGTGTTGCAGATTTGGCAGGAATTCTCTACTCCCCTCAGAGTCCTGGATCTTGATGGGCTTTTGCTAAAGAGAGGCAATGAGAGGGTACAGCGGGAGTGTAGGCACCCACCGGGGGCTAAGGGATAGAATACACACTGGATAACTACCAATGGGAACAGTAAGTGGCACACATTTTGTTTGTGAGGGTGCAGGTGGCGCTTAAGCACTGGGAGTGTGGCCATATTGGAAAGACAATAGGTTAGACATAATTGGGACGTGTTTTATTATTCTGGGATAAAAGCAGGAATCTAAAGCCTGTCATATTAGGATGCAGTATAGTAGAAATCCATTTACTTGACAATAACAAGCAGATTAGCATCACTCAGGGGCTTTGTGTTTTGGCCTGTGAAATAGCTACATTAGCCCATCAATTATCCAAATGCTCCATCTTTTACATACGTTAGACAATTCACTCACAACTTTACAGCATTTGAATACAATTGACAGACTTATATCAGCTTATTTCTTTGAAATATTGTCTGTTCACTAATTTGTGTGAGATTGATGTTTTCTGGATCAAAGGCACCAATTCAGTCTCCAACCTTCTATATACTAACGATAACACTTCAAATAGCACGTGCTGACCTAAAAAACTCATGCTTGAATGGCAGAAGTCTTCAAATTAACACATCGAGCTGTGGTTAAAGATTTTGGAATGTGAGAAGCTCAAAGCAAAAGAACAATCAAATCATTGAAATGCTGGTGTCTTTAAATATTAAATAAAAATGCTTTATTCTTTTGAACTTCAAAGAAACAAATGTCACATGTGAGTTTGCTCTCTGTAGTGCACGCTAAAAATATCTGTCCTGGAGTCACATTTAATTGAATTGATCACTCCACAAATGCCAGGGGATTTTAGAAAATGTGTTCCTTCATACAGACAGCCTATGAAATTAGCATAAATCACAATCCAATTGTTCAAATGAGATGAGAGCTGATTAAATGGATACTAGAGTGTAAGTGCGGCTGCTTATTAGACATGTGACGCTACTTACAGCAGGGTCCCTTGCGCAGCACCTTGATGCGTCTCTGGGTGTTGCACTGGGCTTTCTCCAGCTCACACTCATTGGAGTAGGTGGACGAGTCCGAACCGCAAACAGGCGCCACCAAAGACGGACAATCCAGTTTCTTACAAACGCACTCCGCCTTAGCTGGGTCGGTTGGGTTGCGTTCACATGCAGCACCGAAGCCACACAGCATTCCTCTGCAGCCTGTCAAAGAAAAACAAACAAAAAGAGTTAGGATTTGACATAAACTCTTAAAAAAAGCCGCTCGTTTGTGGATTACTGCTTTGAAGGTTATTTTCGAATGGGAACATGGAGCTATGGAAGATACTCTCCAACATAACAGTACAGCTGATGGACAGAAAACTCTGACCACAATGATGACTCGAGAATGTTCTGCTGCATCCTGCAAAATTACCCCCTTACACCTTACTGCAATCACAAAAATGAATTTGGTAATGGAAATACTGGCTAAGGCAGCTACAGTATGCCATGTTGTATTATCAAGTAACAGTAAATTTTGTGTACTTTTATAATACTTGTAAAAAGATCCACCAGCTTCTGTTTTTCATAATTAGGTTTGTGCGTGGGCTATGCCAATATTAGCTACACAATCTTATCAAGAAAACAATACATTTTATAAAAATATGTTTACTGCAACATACAAGGTTTTTTAAGGTCACAATTGCCTTATATTCATAAACTACCTCATTCTGCATTAAATAATTAGACACCATCAAACTCTGTTTTAATCCGTGCTTCTTTTTAGTAAAGTTTTAAGAGTCTCGGAGTTGCACTAAAAGTTTTGCTGTAAAACCAGACACGTCTGAACAAATTCACCTCAATATCCAGCAGCCATGAGTTTCTTTGTGCAGAACTACACAATTCAGTGACACAAATGCATGAGGGATTAAATGTGATCCTAGTGTAAAGCAAACAGATGCTCTCAATTCACCCAGGGAGAATTTGTCCACCCATGCACAGCAACCACAGTGTGTTGTTGGGCCTGCTCTGTCTATTGAAAAATTTGGAAAAGCTTCAGTGTTACAAATTTTAAAAACCCAGCAACAGCATTTAAAAATCAATTGACAAACAACCCTGCCGTGTGTACAGTTCATGTCCATGGCAGGCAACATGAGGACAAACCAAGGTTAGCCAAACACTTCAAGGCTTCACCAGCCAAGCAAACAACAACTCCTAAGGCTTTGATCCTTAACTTCCCGATGAAACTTCAGCTTTGATCAAGTGTGAAAAAACAAACTGTAAACTATGTCCAAGGCTGCTGAATGCACAGAGTAACCGCGGTGCACATTTGCAGTATGAGTGTATGTTGTGTGTACATAACTTAGAAAGTAATCGACCCATGTTGTGGCAGCTACAGCTGCTGTGGCGCTGCACCCACTTTGAGGATTGTTGGACAGCCAGTTGGCATGGCGTCCTCGCCTGAACATTGGGAGGCGTTAAAAGAGATGGCAAGCTCTCACAGGTAGCTGACCTGATTGGAAATCTATGGTCGGAAGCACATAAAAACACTTTTGGAAAAGTCTTCCAGTGAGACTGGAAAAGAGCCATTGTCAGTGCTGAGGATATACATGTCACATACACACACACACGCACACTCACACACATGCAAAGACACTCAAACAGCTTTTTCTTATCAGTGACTCCCAGGCCAGGACTAAATGCAAGGCAGCATGTCCACTTGGAGCGGCTGGCAGGTGGCTGTGCCGGACACACAGACACACACACACACACACATAGACACAACTCTTTGTGTGCAGCATAGACAACTGGTCCTGCATCTGCCCAAGGCATCTCATTCTATCTCCCTCTCCTCATTGAACCCAGGGAGTGTGTGTGTGTGTGTGTGTTGGGGGGAGGGGGAGCATGTGTCTGTGTGTGTGAGAGGAGTGACAGGCGAGGAGGCTGTTTTTGACTTGCCCACTGTTCCCTGTGGGAGAGCGCCTGACAGCTACCTGAGCTCACTCTCTTTTATACCGGGGGGGGGCAGAAGTGAGTGTGTATGTGCGAAGCTATCCGTGAACGCATCTGTATTCCTGATAGTGTGTGTGTATCTGAGAGGTGTAGGCATTAGGTGTCTCACCCACATACACATGACCAGGCATGAGGAGCATGAAGGCCTTGTCATGACCAGCCTACTGCTCTGCCATCACGTCACACCGCGTCTTGTGTGGTTTTGTGCACAAGTGTCAATGTGTGGCTTGAAGGCAAATCCTTGTGAGCAGAGTGACAAGAGGTGAAATTCAACCAAAGTCTGTCTGATGTGTACGAGAAGGGTGGGGAGGGTGGGGGGCTGCTGATAGTTGGGCAGAAAATGGAAAGACAAAAACAGACACTGAGGTTACTACATCTCTGTATAAATATGTAAGCAATGTTTTTTTATCAAAAGTAGAAGGACTCTAGACTGCCAAGGCCAGCAGTCTACTCTTCTTATACCTCAACATTATTAATCCGCACAATGTTTTTTTCCCTGCTTTTCAGCTGGTGCCACTGGTAAGTTTGACTGTTACAACGAGGACAAGGGTATCAGTTCTAATCCACCAAAGGGTGGTGGTAGATAGACGCCTTTTTTAACCCTGTAACATTCACCATTTGCCTCTAGTCCTAATGTTAGGGCTGGCTTCTCACCTCTGTGTTTAGGATGCTGATTTGGTAGCTCTAGCTGAAACAATTAATGAAGTAGTTGTCAACTCTTGCATAAATTGAGAAGTAGGTATTTTCACAATTGAGCAATACTTATGAGTAAGTGAGAGAAGAAGAACATTCAAATTCTGTGGTAATTTGGCAACAATTTTTGGTTTCTTCTCTATCACAGTAAACTGAATATATCTGGGTTTTGGACCAAACATTGTATTTGATGATGCTTTGGGAAGCCCTTAATTAATCAACAAAGAAGACAATCATGTGTTGAAATGCTGTGGGTTGATATTAAGAGGTCAATTGAACTGTTACACAAAGATAGAGTAGGCTTCTCACATACTAGAGAAAATTAACAATGAATCCAGCTCCAGCCCTTTCTATGGATTCAAGGAGTTCGTCACTGGCTCATTATTTATTCTCCCGCCAAGCTTCATGAGAATCATTTCAGTCAGTGTAGTATAATTCTCAAGTAAGCTTGTACAGACAAACATGAGTGATTATGAAACCTGATTGATAGATGTTACAGTATTATCAGTACAATCCTGAGTAAAACAAATAAGATAAATATTGCCATCCAACTAAAATAAGAATAGATTTCATTGACAGTGAACAAACCACCCGCAAGGAAGAAAAATCAAGAGCACCAGCTGTGGCTTGTAACCAGTCCTCTCTTCTGCAGTGTTTCCTACATGAAATCTCAGCGTAGCCTCCAGCTAAGCTGACTGACAAAAGACTGACACCAGAGCTGAGGGCTCTGTCAAAGTGAACGTATCAAGTGCAAGCTCTGGACTCAAGTGTACAAACTGCATACTTATGTACTATGAGTTCTATTCCTGGGAAAATCCTCTGGTACCTGCATGGGAAAGATATATTTGACACTTCCGATTCAGACCGGGAAATGCCCACATCAACTGTAGCTCAAAAAAATTTCACCAACAAAAACTTTGTCAATAAGAAACTGGAGAAATGCTGGATTTGACCCTGTTTTGATTGATGGGCAAACTCTGGAATGTAGACACTAAATAAAAACCCCATGGTTTGTGTGGCCATGCCCTGGAGTCAGAGAAGCATTACTTTACAAACACAACAACTGTGGTAAAATTACATCTTCAGGGAATTCAGTTTTTCCCACAATACCTAGTAGATGAATCATCAGTTTGTTCACTTATCTTACCAACAATTGCCGGACAACATTTTATTTTACAGACCCCTGTAAAGAAACTAACTTTGCCTGTAAATATACCATTTGTAATTTCTATCATTTTTAATTTTGTCCATGTTACATTGATTGATACGGTATCCACGCTATTACACAATAATCAAACAGTTGCATGTAAAGTTAAATGTTAATGTTAGAAACATTTAAGTATAGAATAAAAGTATGATAAGCTATCTAATATGTTGCCTGTGTTGCTGATAGCTTGTTGATTTTTTTGTTAATTTAGTTTTTATATTTCTTATTACAACTGAGAATTGAATTGGGATTCAAACCAAAACTGCAAATTATTTTGTCCACAATGATCAATGATGTTTTTAACCTACTTTTGCAGCTCTAGGTTATAATTGTGTTTTGTTTGTCTTTATAGACATAGCACTGCAAAAACACAAAAGAAATAACAAACCCTACTCCAGATTTCCTACCGTTCCCTGGTGTCCGCTAAGGTGTGTGCATTTATGTACAAATTGTTCTTCCACACTTAAGCTTATGTCATTTGTAGCATAAATGGAGGCTTTGTGCAATGTTTTTTCGAGTGCATATGTGTGTGCGTGTATGTCCGCTGGGCCATGGAACGGTGTAAGATAATCTCCCTCCATCCCTGCAGTGTTAAAAGCTTCACTTCCACCCTTTTTTTTTTTCCTCCTCCACTGGAGACTGAGAGGAAGAAAATCCCATTTGTGAGAAAAGACAGCATGTCCAGTTTGTGCTTGTCAAAGCAAGCGCTTCATACAGGTAACACGCCAATCCCCTTGTTTGGATGGCTCATCCATTAAATATGACAGTGTCAGAGCTTGGAGGAGCTTCCGATGCGTCGGCGAGCTATCACAAGGATGGGAGAGTGCAATCATGATTAAAGAAAAAAAACCAGTTGAAAGAAAGACTAGTGGAGTTCTTTCTTCAGGAACTATTCCCCATTGATTCTACTGCTTCACGATTCAGAGATGGCTTAAGATGATGCACGTTCCAGTCTTTTCTGTGGCAGATCAAAGCACAAAACAACATCCTGAACAGATTTTTTTTTTCTATTTGAGGTCTATAAAAGATCACAACTTAATACAATACAATGGATCTCTTTAAATTCAATGCCACTGTTTGACTAAATGCATAATGGATGAAGGATGCATACAGTACTTCATGCCATTTGTTATTTGTGCAGCAGCTTGCTTGTTTTTCCACACACATTCAGACAGTCATATTCAATAAATATGGCCTGACCAATAGTTCCTATTACTTTGAAATTGTTTCTACTCTGAAGAAATTGTCCCCATGGTCCGTGTTTGCAGTGAAATGCTCTATCAGTTTCATTGTTTCACTGCTGTGTTGCATTTACCTCAAACAAAGCAAAAAATAAGCGGAAGAAATGGACTGTTGTGGTATGCTTGAACAAGTTCAGACCTGATAAACCTGGACAGAATCACCCTGACAAACTCAAATTCTCTACTACAGTATATGGGGTGAACACAAAGGGTGAGAAGATAGTGGTGGAACATTGTGAATTATTTCGTAGCATTCCAAGAAGAAAGGAAAAAAAAACAAAAGAAAGGGAGAAAAGGGAAGGAATATGCGCATGAATAATTAACAGTTCTGAACTTTACAAGGGTGACAGGAATAGTGGTTGAATTAGCGGGAAAGCCGGGGCAGTGACACACAAATGGCAAACGTGTTGAATAAAGCATTCAGATGTGCCATGATCAGATTAAATCTCTGAACGGCGGCTCTCGACATTGACTAATGACCCACCGGCTGTCAGGAAATCAGGAAACGGGAAGTTGATGGAGGGAGATACAGCTCGGTGGCACTGACGCGACATTGTATTAATGTTGAATGAGTCTAAATTCATTACGCTCTAGCACTCCTAGGGGACATCTTCCACTTACTTCCTAATAAAGGGAGCCTTTCTTTCCAGCTGACGCTAAGTAATACAGATGTGTTACTCGGCCGGCTGCCTTTTAACAGTCCTCTCCTCTCTCGGTGCTTCTCTCTTTATAAGAGGGCTTTAGCCTCTCTATCAGTGGAGCTGTGCCAGAAGACCTTCGCGGTGAGGGGACACGTTGCCATGGGAACAGTCAGTGATGCAATCGGCACAGTGCAGCTTGCCTCATCTGGTCTCTGAACGGAAACTTTCCGTCATGCACACAGGTGGTTTAAACAGTGCATGGCCAGACATCCAATCAAACACACAAAGACACACAGAGACATATAAAGTATGTGCAGACGGGGCCTATTTCAGACTAGTCATGATACATTTTAAATTGAATGAAAGTAGTACGTAAATCTGACGTACTTCTGATATGATACGTTACACATCTCTGCATCAGCTCAGCGGGAAACTGTTGGCTCTGCACCATTTGTCTGATGGCTTTGGATGATAATTACACTCCACACAATGGACAACATAGCACGTTTTTCACATACAGCGGATTGCATCCATTAAAATTAGATGCAATGTTTGTGTGCTTCTCTCTTCAGAGCAGTAACAAAAAATGAACACAAGCTATGTGCCAAATTTGGGTACATTTTTGGATTTGGCAGATTAACATCTCACTGGACAATAGAGGAAACATATAGTACACAGATATACAAAACGAGAGTCTGGTTTAATCCAGGCATACTTTTTTTGCAGAAAAGTAGGTTTTACACATAATGTATACAACCTTCAGTATATCATTGACATAACAGCCTGTATTTGAAGTCAGCATATATCTATGTGATCATTGACAGTGTTGTTACTCTAGCATAATCTAAAACATTGCAGACTAAACGTATATTTATGATTAAATTACTACTTGTGACACATAATATAAAATCAGATACGGATCTAAGTTTTTGCAACAGCATGAACTGAAATGAATACATTTTTCCATTTTTGGTACCTGTTGGCGATGAGTTTGTATCCTGACAATGTGAGGCTTTTTTGTCAAATAAATGCAATTTCATGACAGTACATTTTCTCGGATACCCGGCCATTGACAAGTTAATTTCAGATACTGAGAATGTTTTGCATGATATCATCTTGCACTGTAATTTGGAAAAACATAGGGAATGTGAAGTGCATTTGTCTTCAGTTACTCCCACAAGAATCAAAATTATTCATATTTCTTACCTTAATATGTTAAGAAATAAACAGTTGTGCCTTTTCCATGTGACTTTAATGAGTGAGTCTGGAAAAGGTGTAAATGCTAAAAAATATATATTCATGTTGCATCTGGCTCTAAATTCATTTGGTCTTAAACAAATATGTTACAATCACATTACAAAATTTGACACATGTTCAGTTGGTAGTAAGGTGTTACGGCCCTGTGGCTCAGCCCCACCTCTTCTTGGTCTAACCCTTGTGTCTCTGAGTTTTCATGTAAATTTGACAATGGCAGCCATGTCATGATTGGTGCCTTCACCTGCTGCCGGCCACACCTCTGCCACGTACCCTCTGCCATGATTGGACCAGTGCCCCAGTCCGCAGACCAATCAGCCGCCAGCACCCGTCACCTGGCATATCTAAGGGATGGCCCACATATGTTTTTTTGCTCTTTTGTTTTGTATGCAGTCATAGCAGTAGCTTTTAAAAGACTCAGTTTTAGAAGTCCTGTATTGGTTATATTTCTTTTGTGTGTTTGAGGAGCACCAACGTGGCCTTATTTCTCCGTTTATTTCCCCTTCATTGTATTTTAATGTTATTTTTGCACTTTGCCTACCAAAATAAATGATCAATTTCTACTTCCCAGTCCCAGTTTACAATGACAATAGCTTTATGAAAAAAAAATACATTCAATGTACATAAATAAAATACTTCTTTTACCTATGCATGATTTTTTACGCTGTATTTCGACATTACTCTATTAGTCTTTGAATTTAACAACTAGATGTAGTTGAAAATCTGCATTTCATTTGTTGTGATTGTAAAGTCTTTCCCTCTGCTCAATACGTTCAGGTGTTAATCTAATGTTCTAAATCTAATTCTCTCACTATGCCACAGGTCTGTGGTACAGACGTGGAGGACACTAACAGATCGGTGAGTCTTCAATTATCAGTTGCTGAGCAGGAGTCTTCCTTTCCCATCAACAGGATTGTTTACAGCAAAATGTCCAGAAGTTGTTGACTGGGCCAGAAAAAAAAAAAAAAAAGGATAAGAAAGCAGCGCAGCAGCAGCCAGCAGTTATACATGGTAAAATATCAGAGGGAGAAAGCAACCCTACACGGCCTCTATTTATCTCTGCTTAGTGGTCCCCAGGGGACCAATGCAGTCAATTATTGATCTCAGTGCAATCATACAATGCCCAGCGTGAAATAAAGCAAACATCTGCTCACAAAGGAACAGCACACCTTACCAGTTCAATAAGAGAAAATCGCTTCTTTAAGCCAGTTAAATGAAAAGAAAACAGAGTGAACAGGAGAGTCTTTTGACGCCTTTTGCACAAAAACTGCTTTTCTCTTGTCCAGTTTTGCCTTTCAGCCATTCTTATCAGGGCAACAGCAGAATTGACAAAAAAACAAACTGTAAAGAGTGATTCATTTAATTTCTGGTGGTGTTTGTCGATGGGGTCTTTTGGAGTATATGTGTGAGTGGATTTGTCTGCATGCTGGTACAGTTTTTTCTTATTCCCACATATAAAAGGGGCAATCAATTTTCCTCTCCTGCTTCCTGAATGCATTGGACATGCTCAGCACAGCTCAGTACCCAGGCTCTGACCCAGCTAACACGTGAGATGAACTTATTTACAAAAAAGGCAGGTTCTCTTCGCTGTCTGCGAAACTGAATCTGTAGTGGTCTACGCCTTCCAGAGAATTAGAGATAAAGTTGGAGGTGGTGAGTTGGTGTAGATGAGATGGAGAAGGGAGGATATGGATGAAAAAGGCCAGGTAAAGCTTTTATTAGAAGAAATACTGTATGAGAGCAAGAGAAAGAGGTGAGGGTCACAGTGAAATATGAGAGGTTTTAAGAAAATACTGACAATTCAAAGCACTTTGAGTTTCTGCCCATGTGACTCCTTCAATCCTGCAAAGAAACCGAAACACTGTCTGAGGTTTGCATGAAGAAAAAGTGCCAAGTTTCAACCCTAATGTGTTTCCCTGTGTATTTAGTTAGAATTTAGTTACAGCACAGTTCATCTTATTTCCATGTTTGTGTTGAAATCAATGGGTCATTGCTGAAAATGCAGCAGCTCAGCTTGTTAGAGGCATTTTTGAAGCTAATCAAACAGCCGTCAGATCTTAATATTCTCCCTGCTGACTTTGTTGCCCGGTCACCTCCGCTGCGACTGCTGCCGCCACTCTGCGGTTTCGTCGTTGCTATTTCCAGCCTCCCCAGGTTATGGTGACTTATTTAAATTTAATGAAGTCCCACTGGCATTATGTGTAAATAAAACAAACCACACAAAAGCTACAGTGAGCCCACAGGAAAAAAAAGTGTTCCACAGGTTCATTTTTTACTCCAGGCACTTTCAATTGTGATGTGTGTGAGCCAACAGGTCAACGTCTACATTCAGGAAAAAAGTGGGGTATAATAACTGTTTTTACAGCCAAGTAATAACATCAGTCTATGAAAGGCAAAGTCCACTTCAATTGAAACCGGTCAAAATCGACACACATTAAACTAAATGAGTCCTCCATTTAGTGTGATGTGTCACCATCTAGTATTTTGGTGCTTTTCCTTCCTTTTCCTCTCTCACCGTTAACACTCATGGTTTTAAGAACCCACTATGGAAGTTTAGTGCATGCTCATGTGCTTACATAAAACTACACAGGAGTTAATGCTAATATGCTTATATGAAGCAGGTTTAATGTCAACTTGTTCAGTGCTTTAGTTAGTGTACTAACATTTACTAATTAGGATTAATTACTGCTCAGGGTTGAATAAAACATCAGTAGCTATTGAGTATTTAATGAATAATGAAGTGTTTGGTCTTCATAAATCTTCCATAGATAGCCAGTAGCTTTTTATTATTTTATGTTGTTTGTGTTAGTTTGGTTTGTGCTGGGAGTGGCCCTATGATGCTGAATAAACTCCTTTACTAAGCTAAGGTCTGTCTCAGCTGTCTACATGTGCTCTACGAATGCATGATTTTCTAGGCAGACGACTTGGGAAAAGTTGTTATACTCACTGCTGAGTTCTTAGTGTGTGTCTTCTGCTACTTTACCCATGCTATTGTTAATTAGAGTTGTGAGTATCCAGACTGCATAACAAATTTCATGCAATTTTTTTTAATTTTGTCTTCAATCTGTAGCAGTAAACAATCCATTGTTTTGTTCTGTTATTTTTAATTAGGCCTTGTTCAGTAAGCTGCTTATTCTTGTTTAGTTATTTTTTGCTTATCCAGATTTATCGTAGAAAATATCAACAGCGAAAAACCCACATTAAATTCAATTGTTAAATCCAAATAGATCATTTACATTTTTTATGCCACTCAAATCTTCTCCCAAGAAGCAACATGCAAAAACCACATCAAGTCAAGAGTTACAAAAGCACCAAGCAGCTGCAACCACAGGCCCATGGGGAACAACATGAAGAGTCACTTCAAGCATTTTTAGTACAACATGGGCAATAAATATTCTGCACATGAACAGGAAAAAGTAATGATTTAACACATCCCATAGATTCAGATCCAGCGTGTGGAAATTGGACGATAATGTGGCGACCACCGAGCTGGTTTGTTCATTTGTCAAGTCATGGCATCATCACAACAATTAAAAATATGGTTGCATATTTCAGACTTTCTCCATTATCATGCAGACCTTAAAGACTAGACTTTAAATGATGTGTCACACTCTGATGACATACTTGTATAAACAAAGCTAAAAAGAATGCAAAGCCAGCATTAACAGCAGAGGGACATCACTTACCACAATAACCCAGCAAGACAAGCTATCAGCAAATGTGTAACCAGTTCAAAAGGTTATCCCTACAAAAACAAACATGAAGATGAAACACACAAAACCTGCTGTTATCTGTGTTTGATTATGAGAAAAGTCAAAGCCTAAGTTCGATGACCATTTGCAGGATAGATGCATCTACGTGAAATGTGACTTTTAAGACGTTCACTCAATAGAAAAAGTTGTTTTTAATAAGCTCTACAGCCCGACACAGATTTTAAGATCTTCTAGAGGCCTCCTTTATTTCACACTATTCATATTGTGTGTGATAAAACAAATACTGCTTAATAAAAATAAGTAAAGTTGTCTGTTTTGTAGGAATTTGCACCATGATTGCTGTGTCTTGGTATGCAGCCAACATCACACAGCAGTTCTTTGACCAGTTTTATCCTGGAACAAAGTAAGTCAATACAAACTGAATCGATAAAAGCAGAAGTTACCATGTTTAGAGGGGATGCAGTACTTAAATGTTATTGTCTCACAGGTATGAGATTGGAGAGGGGCTGTATATTGGTTGGGCTTCAGCCACACTTGCCATTTGTGGAGGCGCCTGCCTGCTGTTTGCTTGCAAAAGCGACACAACTATTGAAAAAATGTGAGTATATTGCCATACAATCTGATAGTGGTAATGAAATCTGTAAAACTAAAGAGAATCTATTCTTGGATTCCAGACCGTATCCATATCAGCCGTCTTCCAGAGGACATGTCCTGTCAACAGTTACAGCAACGTCTCAGTCTGCCCCGAGCTACTATGGAAGGAATGCATATGTCTGACAGGTCACTGTGCACTGAACCAAGTTTAAAACTGAAACATTTATAAGCATCTATAGACTGGTCATTACTGTGTATAAATAGTTATCCTACTTTGATTTAGGGGAATTTATGTAATCGAAACATTTTAATTACATATTTTAATGACAAAAACATAGAAAAAAAAATGTAAAAAAAAAAGAAGGAAAAAAAGCTATTCCAGAACTCAAAGTGGCGCAGAGTCAAAAGTAAAAAAATACAATTAGACAAGCCATATTTTATTCGAAAGAGCACAAAACAAATAATATTTATTTGTATGTGTGTCCAGAATGTGGTGAAATTTCAGTACAGGACCATTTCTATCCATTTCATCTTATCAAACTACAATTTATCTTTCACAAACATGATGTTTACGCCTGTTTACATCTTCTTACTTTGATAATGGCTATGATTTGATTTCCAAGAAAATTCAATACTATAAATAACAATGGCAAAAACACAATAAAACCCTCATTATGGAAAAACACATGCTCAAGGCAGTGAATATTTACTCATCAGATTACATCAGAATTCTATTCGCTTGTTTACTTTGTTGCATATCTAACTTCCTCAGGTTTTCTAGTCAAGAGAAATTAGGTCTGAGCTGCGTGTTTCAAAATGTACATTCACAACATACATGTTACCACATTTTGCAGATGTCACATTGTCATCTTTTTAAAATACAACACTTAAAAAATGGTAAAAAGCTAAAAAAAAAAAAAAAATCCCTGTTGTTTCCATTACAAGTGGAAAAATATGCAGTCGTCATCATAAAGTATAAAAGAAAAGCTCTCGGTACACATGTAATATTCACCACACAGATCTGTACAATTTCAACATGCATCACTCTGCACATTATATTTTTACTCCCACTTCAAAGACTGGAGAAACATGTAGAATAGTATTTGTGGGGTTTGTGTATTATTCATTTTCTCTGTATATTTCATGTATAATGTCATATATTTTTCCTAACAAGTGATTTTACAACTGTTCCTGTCTTTTTGTAAGTTTTACACACCAATAAAAATGATTACCATGACTGATCCTACAATTACACATTGATTCAGTAATTCGCATATGAAGGTATGTAATGAATGGACATGAGAAACGAGATGGTGATCAGATACAAATCCACCATGGCCATGTGTACGTAGAGTCTTTATTTAGCTTTACATGAAAGAGGGAAGACCAAGTAGGATTAAGGAGGATTAAGGAGGGTTAGGAGTGTGGTACCAATGCCACCTGCTGGAAAGCCATAGTGCTACATGTGAGTTGGCATAAACTCAGAACTCACCTTTACATACACATTACTATTACCCCATTATTCTGTTGTGCTAGTGTACTGTACAGCTAAACCACGTAGACAATTTAGATATTGTGAATGAGGCATTTCTCTGAATTGAGCTTTTTCCACCTAAAAGACGTAAGACAGCAGTCCAGTTTTATGAGGACTATTTAGATATGTACAGTCCAGTCCAAAAAATAAAAGTCACCGCAGTGATCAATATGTTTGAGCTCCAACAACTTATTTAACCCAAACTAATGCAGTGAGGAGCTTCAGGTCTTTTTACCACCCTGAACACATGGTTATATTCCCAGATGACAACGTCCATACAGTGCACAGGTAGGTGTTCAGAGATGCTAAAAACATCTGAGTCATTTCAGAATTTTCTTTTGCGATATG